>PVJO010012703.1:0-55047 GCA_004026905.1 Hystrix cristata | reverse complement strand
TGGTAAAGTGTAGCTACACTTGTTGCAAATAGGGAGGGGTGGGTGAATGGAAGGGAGGGGAGGGGAAGGGGGGAAGAGGGGGGAAAACCAAGATGTATCATGTACAGGTACAAAATAACCATGTTGATTATGATCATTATGTATACAATGTACCAATACATGTTCTTGGTAAAAATAATAAAAAAATTAAAAAAAAAAGAAAGAAGTTAGAGAAAAATTCTTGCGATGTAGCATTTCTCCTTTGTTCCAGTGCATAGCTGCTGAAGGAGTGACAGTGTTGGTTCTATTATGGTTTTAACTGTTTGATGACTCTGGGAAACACTCTCAGGCTAAAACATAGGAGTAGGAAAATTGCCTTTCTTTTGATGGCTACTTCTTCCAGACTTCCACTTCCCTCAAACATCTGCCTGGTATATATACACAATGGAATTTTATTTGGCCATAAAGAAGAATGAATTCATGTCGTTTGCAAGAAAGTAGGGTAATCCTGAGAGTATAATGTTAAGTGAAATAAGTCAGACACAGAAAATTAAGTATCAGATGGTTTCTATGAGAAACCCAAAATATAAATTAGTGAGTAAAATAGATGGTAAGAAATAGGAAGGCAGACATTCTGAAGATATGGAAGAGGACTAGGGGAAGGGGGGAGGGTAAAGAGCAGGAAAAAGGGAATCAAAACTGGTGTTTCATATATATATATATATACACACACAAACACACAAATTCCTCAAAAGGAATGTAAATATGTATCACAAACATAAACTAATAATGTTTTGAGGATTGAAAAAAATCTTATTTAGCTCTTTAATTGATTCAGTATGCAGCATGAGATGAGAATATTTAGGTTTCTTTTTTTCAAAATAGTAAACAAGTTTCCCAAGACAATTTATTAAATAGAATTTTCTGATTCCTAATGTTAACAGTAACAAACAATAAACTGCCATATATAAGTAGGTCTGTTGCTAGGAAAACCTATATTATGCAATCGATTTGATTCATATGACATTTTTATCATTCTATTATACTTTATGTGAGGTTACTAATTTCTTAAAGTAGATCCTAGTTATTTAGAGACAATCATCTTCCACAAAATTTTAGAATCAGATTCCCTCTTTCCCATCCAAGAAACTTCTTTTGGGAATGTATTAGAAATAGAGAATTTTGATTATTTTAATTTATATTAAGATTGCCTACATTTCAAAGCGTAAAAGGCTTTTATTCATTCAGATCTTTTTAAAATGTCCTCAAAAATATTTTTGAAGTACCTCCATTAAGATCAGAGCTTACCTCCTGTAGCATTCTCTAGTAATTATTACTGGAACTTGCAAATACTATTGATTTTATAAAGCCACTTTTGTAATCAACCCACAGCTGACTCTTACCTATTATCAGTGATCAGTTACACACCATAATGGGGTTTCGTTCTAGCATATTCATAAAGGCATACAATGTACTTTGATTAATTTCACCTATTATCCTCCTTCCTCTTCCCTCATTCCTTTCCTTGATCCTCTTCCTGTTCACTAAACAATTTTCCTTTTTAAGATATTTTTTCAGATTCTATGACAAAAAAATATGCAATAATTGATTTTCTGAGTCAGGCTTATTTTGCTTACCAAAAGGGTCTCCAATTCTATCCATTTTCTTGCAAATGACAATTTTCTTCTTTATACCTGAATATTCCATTTTGTGTACAAAAGTCATTTTCTTTATTCAGCTACTGATGAGCTCCTAGGCTAGTTCCAGAACTCAGCAATTCTGAACTGCACCATAATAGACACAGGTATGTAGATATCACTATAGTATGCTGACTTTAAATCTTTCAGGAATACACCAAAAGTGGTATAACTGGATCAAATGTTATCTCTACTTTCAGTTTTTTGAGGACCCTCCATACTGTTTTCCACAGTGGCTGTAATAATTTACATCCTCATAGTGTAAAAAGAGTTGCTTTTTCCTACATCCTTGCCAGCATGTATCACTTTTAGTAATCTTGATGATAGCCACACTGACTGGGCTGAGATGGAAGCGCAATGTAGTTTCAACTTGCATTTCCCTAAAGTCTAAAGATTTTGAAGAATTTTGCATATACTTATTGGCCATTTGTACTTCATCTTTTGAGAAATGTTTACTCAATTCATTTGCCACTTGTGATTTGGTTGTTTCTTTGGAGTTTTTTAAGTGCTTCATATATTTGGGATATTAATCCTGTCAGAAGATAGCTGGCCAAGATTTTTTTTCCATTCTGTAGGCTGTCTCTTCACTCTGTTTCCTTTGCTGCATAGTTTTCTCATTTAATGTGGTCCCACTTGCTGATTATTGCTATTACCTGTGCTTTGGGGGTTGTACTCCAAAAGTCTTTGTCTGGGCCCATGGCTTCATGAGTTTCCACGATGTTTTCTTCCAGCAGTTGCAAAGTTACAGATTTTGATGCATTTTGATTTTTGTACAGAGAGATCAGGCCTACTTTCCATCTTCTACATAATGATATCCGATTTTTCTAGCACCATTTGTTAAAGAGGTCGTATTTTACACAACATAAGCTTTTGGCACCACAGTCAAGAATCTGCTGGCTGAGATTGCTGGGTTTCTGTGTCCTATATTGCATTCCACCAGTCTATTTTTGTGCCAGTACCATGCTGTTTTTGTTCCTGTGGCTTTATAGTATATTTTGAAATTAGATATTATGAAGCTTTCAGCATTTTCTACTTAGAATGTCTTTGGGTAGTCTAGATCTTTGGTGTTTTCATATGTTCGGGATTGCTTTTTCTAGTTTGGTGAATAATGCAATTGATATTTTCATGAGGAGAGTATTGAATCTGCAGGTTACTTTTGTTTGCAGGAATCTGAGGGTTTTTTAATCTGTGATTATCAAGGATATTAGTCTATATTTTTTATGTTGTTGTTGAGTATGGGTTTTGGTATCAAGGTGATGCTGGCTTTACAGAATGAATTTGGAAGGGCTTCTTCCCTAATTCATAGAACACTTTAATGAATATTGATCTTAGGTTCTTTTTTAAAGGTCTGCTAAAATTCAGCGGTACATCCATCTGATCATATTCTTTTATTCACTGGGAGACTTATTCATGCTTCTATTTCATTGCTTATCATTAATCTGTTTAGATACTCTGGGCTCAATTTTGTGACGTCATGTGTATCTAGAACTTTATCTATTTTATCTAGATTTTCTGGTTTATTGGAATTTAAGTTTTCAATCCCTAATAATTCTCTAGATTTCAGTGGTATCTGTGGTAATATCAACTCTCATCTCTAATTTATCTAGGTACTCTCATTCTTAGGTTTGGCTAAAAGTTTATCAATCTTCATCTTTTCAAAGAATCAATTTTTTGTTTCATTAATGTTAGCTCTGAAATCTCTTTCCTTCTATTGGTTTTGGTTTTTTTGTTTTGTTTTGTTTTTTTATTTTTACCAAGAACATGTATTGGTACATTGTATACATATGATCATAATCAACATGGTTATTTTGTACCTGTACATGATACATCTTTGGTTTGTTCTTGTTCTCCTAAGACCTTGAGATGCAACCTTAGGTTATTTAGTTCACCCTTCTCATATTATTTAATGGAGGCACTCATAGCTATAAACTTCCCCATCAGGACTGGCTTCACTGTATCCTACAGATTCTGGTATGTTGTGTTTCCATTATCATTTGCTTCTGGAAATTTTGGAAATTTCCTGATTTCTTCAATGATCCACTGATCATTCAAAACCATATTATTCAATTTCCATGTGTTTGTGTATTTCTATGTGTTCTCTTACTGATTTCTAATTTCATTCCATTTTGATGTAATAGGATGCATGATATTATTTTGTTTTTTTGTATCTCTTAAGACTTGCTTTATTGCTTAAATTTTGATCTATTGTGGAAAAAGTTCTGTATTCTGCTGTTGTTCGATGAAACACATTGTAGATGTCAGTTTAATCCATGTGATCTATAGTGTAGTTTATCTGTATTGATTTTTTTCTCTAGATGGCCTATCTTATTTCTAAGTATCGGATACTACCCACTATCCTCATAGTGAGGGGTCTGTCCTTTTATGTCTGGTAGTGTTTGTTTCATGCAATTGGATGCACTGGCATTTAGTGTGTATGTATTTACAATGATTATATATTCTCTTCTCTCTCTCTTTTAAGACAGGGTCTTGTTACGTAGCTCAGGCTGGCTTGGAACTCCCTATGTAGTTCAAGGATGGCCTCCAAAATGATCCTCCTGCCTCAGCCTCCCAAGTGCTGGGACTACGGGCATGCACTGCTACACCCAGTTTTACAATGCCAACTTTGTTGTTGTTGTTAAAGCTCACTAACATTAACTGGATGATAAACTAGATAGAAATCACTTTACATAAGAGTGAAGCCCAAAATAGAAAACCCATAGTTTAGGTTTATTCAAAGAAAAACAACAACAACAAAAAAAACAAATTTCACTCATACTAGAAATACTCCAGCCATAGCTTTGGAATGTGCACTGAAACTACACATGCAATAAAGACAGTATTATGCTAATAAAACTGATTGCTTCTTCATTCTTCTGTTTTTCTAATATTAACAGTTACAAGTAGAACAGTGCAACTAGTACTAGGAATGATCCTTGTACCATTATAGTGATAGGCACATTTCACTTCATTCCACTGACGCTCCCTGCATACCTGAGTGTCCTCCTCTTCAGTAAAATAGTTTCTGATGCTGTGAGTTTCCGGAGCAGTTTTCCACTTGATCATATTGGCAACAGTCTTGCATAAAACATCAAGCAAACCTTTGATGTCTAAGTAGTTTGAGCCAGGATAAGTTCAAAAAATGTTCCTTCAACAACTTTCACAGATTCCTGATCCCAAAAAGGGACATCATCTGTTCATTTTTCATTGTTCTCATCATCTTCAGGAGAAAAATGGTCATTCTTGTGCTGAGTGGACCTCTCAGTGGCCCTCCTCAATATAGTTGCATTAACACTAGGTGGAAAAACTAGGCCATCAACACCTTCATCATCCATTTCCCAATCTTCCAACATGGTCTTGAACACCATAGATTGCTTGGCAATTTCTACATCAACTTACATCAAATAACCCTCAATCACAACTGTGCAACTTAATTTCTGAGTGCATGGTGTTTGGGCTACAGATGAATTTTTCCTGAAAACTTTTCATCCATGGTTGGTTGAATACACAGACGCAGAACCCCTGGATACAAAGGGCTGACTATACAGTAAAACTATTTAACAATAGTACAGCTATTCTGCAGATGTAGGCAACCAGACACTGCAAGGCCTCTGAGGGACTAAGCAAGGAAGGTAGAACAGAGACTGCTGGTAATCCCCCAATATACAGTCTCCCTCTTTCTTTAGTAACATAAACCATTATCTTAGTTGAACCTATGAGCATCCTTCCTTATGGCAACTTATGACCATGACTAAATTTTTTCTAGAAGTGTGAATGGAAGTGGGAAACTTCTAGTTCATAATTTTTAAAACCAAAACAACTTGCTCCTGTCTTCTACTTCTTCCCTTCCTTTTAGCTAAATTGTAGATAAATTGTAAGGAGGAGGCTTGATAAGACTGTGAGAATGAAACCATGGGTTAAGAATAACAGAGCAACAAGATCAGTGGAACTAGAAACCGTGACACCATGCAATATCATATTAGCTCTGGCTTGCTAGCTCTGGAACAGTTATGTGAAAGAGAAATAAAATTTTACCTTTAAATTATTATTTTGGCCTTTCTTATAGCATCTAAACATTTTCCCTATCTAACATAGGACATGATCTCAGTACAGAAATGCTGTTGTAACAAAAACTCAAGTATGAGTGCTGGGGATGTAGCTCAGCAGTAGAGTGCTTGCCTAGCATGTATGAGGCCCTGCGTCCCTCCTCTACGCCACTAGTACTTAAAAAAACAAAAACAAAAGCAGGAAAAACCTAAGACATGAATCCCCTCAGGGGTGAGACAGCAGGATGAAAAGTGACAAGAAAATATGATGTAGAAAACCTGGCATCCTTTATTACGTCATGGCTAAACATCTGGTGTTCTGCCACATGAGATACCTGAGAATGAAGACCCTGCTAGAGCTGGTAATTCTAGTGGAACTCGCTGGAATATCTCAGAATACTTATTTCTACAGGATGTTGCCTGTCACTTCAGCGAAGTCTCATTAAAAACTCATTAAGTCAAGATAGATATCTTACAATAGTCGAAAACTTTTTAATGTATATATACTTTAAGCCACTTCTAAACCATGAAAAATTAAATATATTCCTTAACTGATGGAATAGAGGTGAATGATTTGATAATCAGAACACCAACTGGAAGACCGCTAATATTAGGATTAGAGAAAAGATTTAAAAGTCATTATACAGAATCAGTAGGTATAGGAAAGAAATCAAAATGATCAGATTTGGAAGAAAATGAGCAGGCATGAATCACTGTGACTCAAAATTCTCAAATGAGCAGGAGTGACTAAAACAAAGCTGGTTATCGAAATACTAGGGGGGTTGGGGATTTAACTCAAGTAGTAGAGTACTTGCCTACCAAGTGCAAGGCCCCGAGTTTGATCCCCAGCACCCAAAGAAAGAAAAAAAAGACAATACTAGGAACGGACAGAAAAAATAAGAGTTACTGAAAGACTGAAAGAGATCAAGAAAGAGAAGGATAGAAAGCTGGATGTTTAACTGGTCATGAAAACCACTTACTACAAGTGTCTCTGATATCAGAAAGTGAAAAGGTAAAAGAGAAATGTCAAATTGGAATGAAGATTCTTTTCTCTGGTGGTTATACATACAAGAAAGGTAGATAACAACATTTTGCAACCAGATTCAATTAGTGTCATGACTTGTATCAAGACGTCCCCCCCCAAAAGCCTCATACAGTCATAAGTGGGGCTTTTTGGAGGTGACTTGATCTAGGGTGTCTGATGCTGGGACTAGAGGAGCATGATTACTAAATTAGTCCACTGATTAGCTTAACGCAGCTCTGGGTGTGGATACTGGGTGCAGTGTATCCTGGATGGAACATAAAGGGAGGCTTCACTGCTGCTGCTCATTGCTTGCTACTCACTGTCTTCTGCTTGCCACACCGTAAACTGTTTCTCCTCTGTGATGCCCCTCTTCCATGCCATCCTGCCTTGAGCCAGCCAACTGTGGACTGAAACCTCTAAAACTGTGAACTAAATAAACCTTTCCTCTTTTAACTTGTGGGCATCAGGTATTTTTTCTCAGCAAAGAGCAAAGTAACTAAGACAGTTAGATACAAGTAAAATGGCTGTCTGGAATGAAAACTCTTTTATATCCCGGGAGACTCACACTACAAGTCAGTACTACTTGTAACAGTTGTAAAATATATATATAAAATAACTTTGTATTGTTTCAGAAATTCAGACTGATTTTAAAGTATTTTCAATGGGTTTCTATTCTCTCTCTTGGCCTGTTTTGTTTTCAACATCATGTCCCTTTCTGGATTTGAATCTTTTTATATTCCCTCTTCCATAAGCAATACTGTTGCTCCTTAAATCTCAACAAAAACTTTACCTGTTGATTGACATTTCACAAAATAAATTGGAAATTTATACTAGGATGCTCCTGACGAAAATGTTCTAAATGAGCTTTGTTAAATAACAGGATATTCTTTTAAAAATATTTGCTACTTTGGAGTTAAAGATGGCAAAAATATTTTAGGTGAATACTGTAAATAAGATATTCTTTTAAAACCACTAATTATCAGCATTATAATTTTTGATCTTCATGGAACTGGAAGTTTTAAAAAACTTTTGCTTCTGAAAGCTGGTAGACTGAATGAAAAAAGTATAGCTATCCTTTTACCATAATTCACCTCTATTCTGTTAGATGATGTTATATTCCTCTGGGGACCGACCAGATATCAGGTGATGAAAACATGGCCATTGTTACTACCTATGACCCACACTTCAATCCTCCCTCATTGACATTTTCATTTTCAGAGCTATCAGTAGTCAAAAGGCTACTGAAGGATGCTCCTAAGAAGTCCAGCCACTAGAGTGATAATCAAGACCTGAACGGAAACAGAAATTTGTATACCTTCCTTGGTTGCATTCAATATCTTAACCATACAGGGCATTTTTGAAGATCTCACTGTAGGTGTCATTGATGCCTGGGACATGACCATTGTGTATGATGCCAATATTGTCCATCCACCAGATCATGTGATTGGATATCAGACTGACATATTTCTAAACTACACTTGATCTCACTGTGTAGTCCCATACTGGCCCTGAACCCATGGCAGTTCTGCCTATGGGCCATCACACCTGGCTTAATTGTATCTTTTGGTAAGCAGTTCCTAATTTTAATATGCTAAAACTAAGCAATATTTTCCCTTATGATTAGCGCTTTGAGGATTCAGTCTAAGAAATCATACTGTGTCATGAAGTTATTTTTCTATTTTATCATCAACAATCTAAGCATTGTTTTTTAACGGTTACTCAGGCTGCTGTTGTCAAAGGATCTGGATGAGTTCATAAACTACATTTTACTGCTCCTTGAAGGTATGTGTAAAAAGATGAGAATAAGTGTTTAGAAATACTTAAAAGGAATGTTACATTACCACGGCATGCAAGGGTATGACAGATGGGCTCATCCTGTTGGTGACTTGGGTATGTCAAACTCAAGTGGTAAGTCACAAGGTGACAGAAGCTACACAGTGAGATCAAAGCCAGCCTGAATTATGTGAGACTGTCTCAAAAAAATAAAACATTTAAAAAGTGAAAAACTAAACTAAAACTATGAAAATCCATTTGCAATATGTAAATTAACAGATTCTATTTTCTCTGTTTCTAGACCAAACTCATAAAACTCAGATTCATAAATCGGACTATATATTTAAAAAGTATACACATTTCCCCCCACCAAAATAAAAGTAAACTCAAAAAAAGTAACAAATAGGGAAAAACACTTTCAACTTGTATCCTAGACAATAAACTAAAGAACTAAAAAAATCCAGATCAAAAAATTAGCCAAAAATATACGCAGACAATTCAGTATAAGAAATTAAAATGACCTTCAAACAAAAAAAGAAATGCATACATATTGTACTGTACCAACAAATTATTTCTCATCTATCAAAATAAAAAATCTGGCAAAAATCAAAAAGTTCAAAAATCTATTAAGTTGGCAGGGCTGTGGAGAAACAGATACTCTCAAGCATTTTTGATAGGAATTCGATGCGGTGCCTATGGAGGAGAATTCAGAAAAATTACATATATATTTATCCACCTTGGACTCCGTATTCCCAAAGACAGCAGCAAAAATATGAAATTGTTGTGCACATGATTATTAATTAGAGAATAATCTGTAATCAAGAGTGGAAAACAATCCAAATATGCAACAATGGAAGACACATGAAACACATTATGATATACTATATCAAAAAATACAAGCTGCCACAGAAAGAATAGGAGGAGCACTATAACTACGATACTATGATCTCCAAAATACATTGATAAAGCAGAAAAGAAAGCTGTAATACATAGTACAATCTCTTGGGTAATAAAAATACAAGGATCTAAGTAAATGTATTTCTTCATATTGGCAACAACAACAGCAAAACAATTGGAAGACAAATCAAAAAATAAAAAGTCATTCATAAAAGCATAGAGAATTCATGCATGAAAGTTAAAACTTAATATTCTTTATTACGTAATAATTGTGAAACCACATATGTAATTTATATATTCAAAAAAATTAAATCAAGAAAAAGGTAATTTCTGAAATCTAAATACAGCCATGCATTGTTTAATAGGAATATATTCCGAGAAATGTGGTGTTGGCTAGTTTTATCACTGTGCAAACACGAGACAGTATACTTCCAAAAACCTACATGGCAAAGGTCAAACAGTGTGGCTTCTTGATGCAATCAAGATGCTTGGTTAACATGAGATGTCTGAGACTGCTGCTAGCATAATATGCATACTGTTTTATAATAAATCTTTTTTATAAGTATGAGATCATTATAAAATTATGATAAAAGCTACAGTAAATACATATACCAGTAACGAGTCATTTATTATCAATATCAAGTGTTATGTAGTGTATATAATTGTATTTGCTATACTTATTTTAAGGCTAGTAGTAGGTTTGTTTATACCAGCATCACCACAACCATGTGATTACTGTGTTGCACTACAATGTTACAACAGCTACAACAAAGGGAATACGAAATTTTCAGCTTCATATTAATCTGATGGGATCACCAATGATACATGCCATCAGTAAGTGACTGAAACCTCATTATGGAGCACATGACTGTAAAACAAAATGCAAATCAAGATAGTGACAAAAAACAATTTTTTCTCTCTGGGCTTAACAGACTGAAGAACATCTTGACTAAACTTCCCCAAGGAAATATATTCTAAAGACACATCACCCATAGAGGAAAATCCATAAGAATCACGGCAGACTTCTCAACATAAACCCTCTGGTCAAGGCTAGGTTGGAGTGAAGTATTTCAAGCCCTAAAAGAAAATGACCTCCAGCCCAGATTGATGTACTCTGCAAAATTTTCTTTCAAACTTGATGGACAAATAAGCTACTTCCATGATAAAGAACACCTAACAAAATTCATGACCAGCAAACTAGCACTCCAAAAAGTTCTGAAGGATAATCTAGAAAAAGACAACGAAGACAACACTCTAACCTAACCCTAACAATTCCAAGAATCCCATTAGAATGAATCCACACCAGGCAAGGCGTACAATTAAATACAAGGAAAAGAAAGGGAACATCAGGAAAATAATATACAGTGGTACCTCGGTTCACAAATTCAATTCTTTCCACAATTCTGGTCCCAAACCAAACTAGACAAGATCCAAATCAAATTTGCCCATAAGGTCAACATTGAACCTAACCACTGAATTTGATTCAGTTCTCATCCATTTTGGTTTGCAACCAGAATCTTGGGAAGAATTAAATTCATGAACCAAGCTACCACTGTAACAACAAGGATAAGTCAATACCTATCAGTTATAACCAACAATGCAAGTGGTCTCAATTAACCAATCAAAAGAAACAGATTGGTAGAATGGATCAATAAATAAGATCCAAAAATATGCTGCATACATGAAACACATTTAACTCAAAAAGTAACTCATAGTGCACACATATACTTCAGCAGCACATATACTAAAAAGAAAAGTAACTCACAGACTGAAAGTCAAAGGATAGAACACAATATTCCATGCACTAGGAACCCAGAAAAAAGCAAAAGTAGCTATTGTAATGGCAGACAAAGTAGATTTCAAGCCAAGACTGATCAGAAGAGACAAAGAAGGTCACTACATGATAAGGGAGGTCACTACATTGTTCCCTTGTTAAGGGAACAATCCAAGAGGACGAGATAACAATCATAAATATATATGCACCAAATCTGGCACTCTCAACTACATTAAAAAAACACTAATAGATATGAAAAATCAGATAAACACTAATAAAATTGTAAGGGAGAACCTTAACATCACACTGTAATGAACAGATCAACTAGACAAAAAAAAATTCAACAAAGAAATATCATAGGTGAACCAAATCTTTGAACAAATGGACATAATAGATACATATAGTGTTCTACCCAACAACAGAATATACCCTCTCAGCAACACACGGGACTCTCTCCAAAATAGACCACATACTAGCTCATAAAACATGCTTAAGGAAATGCAAAGGAATTGAAATTATCCCATGCATATTATCAGATCACAGTGAGATGAAACTGGAAATAAATAGCAAAAGAAATCACAAAAACTACATAAATACATGGAAATTAAATAATACCCACTTGAACAACCAATGGATCACAGGTGAAATTAAAGAAGAAATTAGATATACATAGTACAATATATTTATTTTTTTGTTTGTTTGTTTTTTTGGTACCGTGTTATGGTTTGTGTCCAGATGTCCCCCTCAAAGCCTCATGTGGTAAGAGATAGCTGGATCTAGAGTGTGCGGTTACTAAATTAATCCACTGATCGATCAGTTTGGCATGGTTCTGGCTGGGATCAAGGATGTGAAACTAAAATTAAGGGTGGGAGTGAGATGAGATGAGATACAGGAAGAAGCTAATTAGCTGCTTGTTTGCATTGCTTATTTACATTCCCCGCCTACATTCCTTGGATTCCTCACTTTACTTTGCTGCCGGTGGGCTGCCGGTCTGCAATGCCGGTCCGCCCTGCCTCTGCCATGCCGCCCTGCCTCGGACCCAGCAGACTATAGACTGAAACCTCTGCAGACTGTGAGCTAATAAACCTTTCTTCCCCTAACTTTGGGTGTCAAGTATTCTGTCCCAACAACGAGAGAAAAGTAACTAAAACATACCGGGAATCAAACTCAGGGCCTCATGCTTGCGAGGCAAACACCCTAAGCACTGAGCTAAATCCCCAGCCCAGTACAATATATTTAAACTTATGGGACACAATGACAGCAATCCTAGAAGAGAAGTTTATGGTGGTGAAATCTCACATCATAAAAGTACAGCAAGCTCAAATAAATAACCTAATGTTGAACCTCACAGTTCTAGAAAAAGAAGAGCAAGTTAAACCCAAAGCTTGTACAAGGAAGGAAATGACAAAGATCAGAGTGATATAGGATTAGGGCGTGGCCTGACCTGGCTGGGAAGATGAACATAACCTTGGGGAGTGGCTTTGACCTGACGTCAGCCTGGGGCGCGAAATTCCAACCGCCCCTCTTCTCATGAGATCCAGCAACTCTCACCAGAACAGAATCCAGATAAATATGAATGGCACCACGAGTTCGCTCTCTTGCTGCTCTTGCCGCTCCTGCCTCGCTTGCCTCTCTCGCCTCCTCGCTCGCCCTCTCTCTCCCGGAGCTCTCCCCTCTGCCTTATGCGCTTGCCTCCTGCTCCCTAGTCTCCCAGGCCTTTTCAGATTCCTAATTGCAGCATCAGCCAGTTATTTTACCCACCTGGCCAAACCGGTCTCCCTTTTGTTACTTTCCCAATGCCCTAAAATTCGCTCCTGCAATTCATTGCCTGCGCGAATAAAGAACCTGGAGATATATTTTCTAAATCCCCCTTCCCATCCGACAACAAGAGCACAAATTAATGCAACTGAAGCCAAAAAACAATACAAAGAATCAATGAATCAAAGAGTTGGTTCTTTGAAACATTAAATAAAATAGACAAACCTCTAGTCAACCTTATGAAAACAAGGCAAGAAAAGACCCAAATCCGTGCAGTTAGGAATGAAAAGGGCAAAATCACAATGGATCCTGCAGAAATTCAGAAGATCATCAGTACCTACTTTGAGAACCTGTAGTTTAATAAAATGGAAATTTCAGAAAAAATGGATAAATCCCTAGATACATATTAGGACAGATATCACTCAAATCCCAAGCAACATTAGGGACTATTTTGAAAATTATTATTCTCATTGATTGGAAAATTTTGAAGAAATGAATAAATTTCTACATGCATATGCCTTACCAATTAATGAAGAAGATACTAAATTGAAGAAG
This sequence comes from Hystrix cristata, assembly GCA_004026905.1. Taxonomy (NCBI): domain Eukaryota; kingdom Metazoa; phylum Chordata; class Mammalia; order Rodentia; family Hystricidae; genus Hystrix; species Hystrix cristata. Next base: position 41,547 of record PVJO010012703.1, on the reverse strand, counting down.
ATATTAAAAGCTAAATATACAGATCAGCAAGGACAAAAACCACCTGATCATCTCAATAGATGTAGAAAAAGCATTTGACAAAATCCAACATCCATTAATGATAAAAACAAAACACTGCAGAAAACTGGAATAGAAGGTCTTTATCTCAACCTGAAAAAAGCTATCTATGACAAACCAACAGCCAACATCATAATAAACGGACAAAAATTAAAAGCTTTCACTCTAAAATCAGGAACAGAACAAGAACCCCACTATCACCACCCCTGTTCAATATAGTTCTAGAAACATTAGCCAGAGGAATTGCTCTTAGACTTAATAACCAAACTTGATAGCATAGCAGGATACCAAGTCAACACTCAAAAATCAACAGCATTACTGTACACGAATAGCAAACTCACTGAGGGGAAAATCAGGGAAACAACACCTTTCACAATAGCATCAAGAAAAATGAAATACTTAGGAATCAATCTAACAAAGGAAGTGAAAGACCCACACATTGGAAACTACAGTACTCTGAAAAAGGAGATCAAAGAAGACATTAGAAAATGGAAAGATATCCCATCTTGAATAGGCAAACCAATATAGCAAGCCACTGTTATATAGTTTTGGAAATATCTCAATCAAAATACCAACAGCATTTCTCACAGAACTACAGAAAATGAAATTCACGTGGAATCAGTGAAAGCAATTCCAGGCAACAAGGGCAAGGCAGGGGATAACAGAATCTCTGATTTGAAGTTATATTACAAAGTTACACAGAGAAAAACAGCATGGTACTGGCCAAAAAAGAAAAAAAAAAATACAGACCCAGGGAACAATGGAACAGAATAGACGATGCAGAAACAACACCAACCATACTCAGCTACCTTATCTTTGACAAAGGGGCCAAACAGCTTCACTGGAAGAAAGACAGCCTCTTCAATAACCAGGGCTGGGAAAACTGACTTTCCACACGTTGAAGATTAAACCTAGACTGGACCTAAACTGGTATCTCTCACCATGCACTAAACTAAAATGGATATGGATCAAAGATCTAAATAGTAAAATAGAAACACTTAATCTGCTATAAGACAAAATAGGTAAAACTCTTAAAGACACAGGTGTAGGCACAGATCTTATGAACAAAACCCCAATCACACAGCAAATATTACTAAGAATCAACAACTGGGATCACATCAAATTTAAAAGTTTGTGCACAGCAAAAGAAACCAACAGAGTGAAGAGACATCCCACAGAATGAGAAAAAAATTTTACCAACTACTCCTCAGACAAAGGACTAATATCTTGAATACATAAAGAACTCAAAAAAATCCAAGCCCTCCAAATTTAAAGACCCAATCCAAAAATGGGCATCTGAAATGAATAGACATTTCTCAGGTGAAGAAGTACAAACAGAATAAATACACAATAAAATGTACAATATCACTGGTCATTCAAGAAATGCAAATTAAAACAATACTAAGATTCCATCTCACTACAGAAAGAATGGCTGTCATCAAGAAATCAACCAATTACAAATGCCAGTGAGAATGTGGGGAAAAAGGAACCCTTCTCCATTATTGGTGGGAGTGTAAATCAGTACAACCACTATGGAAATCAGTATGGCAATTCCTCAAAAAATTAAAACTACATGTTGCATTTGACCCAGCTATTCCCCTTATAGGAATCCCCTTATAGGTCTCTTCTCTAAAGAGTTAAAAGTATCATACCACAATGATATCTGCATATGTTTACAGCAGGGCAATTTACAACAGTTAAATCTTAGAAACAGCTCAGATGCCCATCAACAGATGAATGGATGAGAAAATGTGGTATCTGTATATAATGCAGTACTACTCTGCCACAAAGAAGGATAAACTTGAGATATTTTTAGGTAAATGGATGCATCTTGAGACCATAATTTCAAGTGAAATAATTCAGGCACACAAGTTTAAATATCTCATCGTTTCTCTTGTGGTAGAAACCCAACAGGTAAACAAGGAGTAAAATAGAGGATAGATATGGGGAAGTAGGAAGAACTTGTTCAAGTGGGAAGGGGACCAGGGGAAGAGGAATGGGGTAGAAAAGGGGAAGAAGGGATTTCAAAACAGAGTGGAAGGCAAACATGCAAACAAAGCTTTTGCAAATGGGGAGGGAAAAATGGTTGGAGGGAGGGGAGCGGAATTGGAAGAAGAAGAATTAAAATATGTTACATACAGGTACAAATTCTCCATGATGAACGCAATCATTATGTATGGCAGACATATATTAATAAAAAAATTTTTTTTAAAAAGAAATCCCTAGGCCCAGTGTGGTAGTGCTGCCTGTAATCCCAGTATGTGGGAAGCTGAGGCGGAAGAATCACTGTGAGTTCAGGGCCAACCTGGACTACACAGTGAGTTTAAACCCAGCGTGAACTACATAGCGAGACCCTGTCTCAAAAAGGAAGAAGAAATTCCCCTTTTAAACCTCTAATTAAATAAGTAAGGCAGAGACTGTCAACAAATAAAAACACTGAAGAACTGATTAACTGGGAACTTCCCTATGTGTGCAGCAGGCTGATACCTCTCAATCAACGGACCAAGCTGGTTTAACAAGAGCAAAATGACAGCTGGGCTCACACCTTGCCTGGTGTCAATAGAGCTCACCTCTTCACTTTTCAACTTTCCTTCTCATTGTGGGGCAGCTGCATTTTTCAGAAAGCCCTCACACAGATCAGGAAAAGTAGTTGCCCACCAACCCAGACTCACTTCCTTCCAGCTTAGCAACCACAAGAGAAATTTATTTTCTTTCATAAATCCATTTATTCCAAGAAGGAATCTGCATAGCCTACATGCCCTGAACAGTCACCTGGCCAGTGGAACAAAGTACCACATGCCCATCCCCCCAAGGACAGAGTGACAGCATGACCAAGTGGAACAAGGGAGGATTAGCTCCAAGACATGGCGGCTACACACTTAGTACAGTCATACATTTCAAGGTGATGGGTGCTTTCCTTTTCAAAAAATAAATCTATTATTTTCCACCAACTTTACTATTATTGTAATTATGGAATTACAATACTATTACTGTGGAATAGTATTACTATTATTGTAATTATGGAATACATTACTATTATTGTAATTATAGATTACTTGAAAACCATGTACCTTAAGATGCACAATAACCATTCACAGTCTGTGGGAAAGACATGGACTCCTACACATCACTCTGAAACAATTCTCAGTGAAAGGCAAACACATAATTTGAGAAACTGACCTGGTATCAGCAAACAATTTAGTCATTGTCATCTCCCATCCTATCAATGTTTTCACTCAGTGCCAAAAGACCACTGCTCTTGAAATTCAACACCAAAGTGAGAAGACAAACAGTAGAGATGTGCATTTGGAAGGAGAATATCACTGACTTTACTTTCTTAAACTAAAAAATATTTTTTAAGATCCCAATGTATGTATGATGCTCAAGACAGAAATATTGTATGTGTGACTAGAATATGTGACTGAAATGTTTTTAACATGCTTTTGATAAACTGCAAATACAGAACATCACTAAAAACTGCTTGCCACATTTAAATGGGTACCACACTCTTCCAGTTTTCCTCCCATCTCTTGCCCACTCATTTCAATATTCACGGCTAGCCTCACTTCCTCTTTTTTTAACCTACTAAAACAGATTCTGACCTTGCTCAAGTTTCATTCCAGTCTTTTTTGCCTTCTCCATCTCTTATAGCCTTCTTTGGGCAAGCTCATCCATGCCCACTCAATTATCATCTCGACAGCTACCCATTCACATCTGCATCTCAAATTCAGACCTCTCCTTGAACTTCAAACTGCTGTATCTCATGTCTCACCACCTATTTACTATCTCCACATGGTTATCTCTGGATCCAAAATATCAGCTCTTCCTTCTCACTTAACCCCAACTGCTCTTCTTCCAGTTCTTTATCTCACTAAATATCATCATCTAGCTCATTACTCAAGTTTGAAACATGGGAGTCATCCTCAATACAGTATCTACCTCTTCCTCAGCAACTCCTTTCACAATCACAAATCCCTGTTCTACCTCTTAAATATCTGTAAAACAGCTAGTGACATAGTTGTCACTTCTGTACATACCCACTAGTGCAGCAGCCATCCAACTGTCCTACAACCATTCTTGCCCCCTCCTTTAACTAACCTTCACATCTAATTATACTAATCTGTAACTCTGAAAACTTCAAAGATTTTGTAGTTCAGGATGCCCCAAAGGGATGTGATGGGACTGTTGGCATCAGAATCCCACAGTGGAGAATGTTTAAAATGCTGGCTCTTGAACTATATAAAACTCAAAGAACGAAAAATTCTAAAAGCAGACCCAAGACACTAAATTTTTAATCCTATTAGTAAGGCTTATAGGCCCTCCATACCTGACATCTTGCAGTCCCAGGCTCTGGGACTGTGCTGTCCCACAGAGAGTAGTTTCTGCTTCTCCATTAGGCATACAACACTGCTTACCACTGGTAATACCAATTGTTAAATGTTTCATTCCAACCCGGCATGGTGGCACGTGCCTGTAATCCCAGCATGGAGAGAGACTGAGACAGAAGGAATTCAAATTCAAGTGCCATTTAGGCAACGTAGTAAGATACGAAGGGTTAGAGATGTAGCTCAGCATGAAGGCCCTGGATCCAATCTCCAGGACCACACCCCCCTACAAAGTCTCATTCCCTGCCCAAACGTTAGCTTTCTGTTTCTGAGACAAAATACTTGGGATAAATCAACTTGTACAGAGGAAAAATTTATTCTGGTTCAGTATTTCAGAGGTTTCAGTCCATGGTCACTTGACCCTGCCACTCTGGGCCAATGATAAGGCAAATGTCATGGTGAGAAGCATTTGGTGGAGCAAAGCTGTTTACTCTAGGGTAGCCAGGAAGCAAAGAGAAAAGAAGTGGGGGGGGTCACAACATACCTTCAAGAGCACACTCCCCAAAGACTTACTTCCTCCAACCAGCCCCCACCTCCGAAAGTTTCCATCATCTCAAGAGCATCATCAGCTGGGGACCAAGCCATCAACACATGAACTTTTGAGGGAACGTTTAAGATCCAAACCATAATGCTGAACATAAGTGCCAGGAAGTTCAGCAGAATGTCTGTCTTTGTTTACCATTTATTCCTATTGCTACGGACAGTGGACACGAACATCTGGTGTTTAATATTCACCACCATGCAGAACAAAACAGAATTCAACTTAATGAGCTTCCTCCAAAGCAGGGTTGGTTAAACATACCTAAAAACATCATTTGTTGATGTACTGTACGGACCAAAAAAGTTCAGATAACAATCATTTCAGTTATTATTGGCCTGAAGGAGAAAGTTAATCTTCAGAATCAAAGTAATTACATTTGGAGGCTCTTTTCCAGTCTCCAATGAAATCAAATGAACAGAAATATGTGTTATACTACATTTCAGGAGTTTTGGATCATAAGTACAGTAAGGGTAAATCTAAATCTTTCATTAAAAAAAAACTTTTAAGGGTAAAAAAGGGAGCTCCCCCTCCTTTTGCTTTGGACATTTAAGAAAACTTATCACTGTAAATTCTTTCTTTGTCCTTTTAAGATATACATAAATAAATATTTTCAAAAGCTAAGTAAACATCTTGCCAGTTTCACAACCCAGAAATGCTTTCCTCGAGGATCTGGGAACCATCTTTGTGAAGCCTTCACATCAAGGAACATGGTACTCTGTCTCCCAGTTTCCAACAAAGTTTAACTTAGGTATCTTATCTTTGGTTCCAAATTGTATCTACCTATCTGTCATAGAGATGTTTTCTCCTTTTCGATAAAAATGATTAAGCACAAATGTCCACTCTAATTACCAGGTAAATTTAGGGTGAACTCTGGGTGTTATGGTCTAAATAAAGAATGTCCCCCCAAAAAGCCTCACATGCTGAGATGCAGGGTTTTTCAAAGTTGACTGTACCGTGGGGGAACTACACTCAAAGCTAGATTCATCCACTCTTGAATACAGAAGCTGAATGTGCTGTTGAGAGGTGAGGCCTGGTCAGAAAACACAGATCATGGGGGGCATGATCTGATAAGGTGTATTTTCCTCCCCATCTCCTCCCTTATCTGTTTTGAGGCTGCCTGCCATGATGTGAGTGGCTTTTCCTGTGCTGGGCCCCTCTGCCATGCCATTTGTGCCCATGAGTTAGCCAATCATGGACTGTAACCATGAGCCAAAATGAACCTCTAGCCCTTCAAATTGTCTTGAAGAGGAGGAAAGTGACTAAGTCACTGCGGGAAGAGGGTCTTCAAACAAGGGACCAGCACAGGGACCGGACACTCAGTTCCATTCATTAATATTTAGGTACTTCAAAAGTTTCCTTGTAACACTGGGCTTAACAATTGCTTTACTAGGTATCAGTCTTTGTTACGATCAATTCCATCACCAAAGGTAAAACCCTTTACTCATCAAGGATCTTGTCCTTAGCCAAATCAACTTATCAGGCACTCTATAAAAGAGACAGGAATTCCCCACTTTTGTGTATAAGCAGATAGCAAAGGTAATTTTTTTTAAGTTTTCATTTTCTAGAATTTTATGTAAATAGAATACAGTATCTACTCTTGGTCTAGCTTCTTTCACTCAGCATAATTATTTTAAGACTCACCTATGTTGTTCCATGTATCAGTAGTACATTCCTTCCCCTCTTCCCCAGGCAATATTTTTATTATACTACATTTTTTTCTCCCACAGAGCTCTATGATTTCAGGTCTACTATTAAATACTCTTTCTTTTGGTTTTTTGTTTGTTTTTGGGTTTTGGTGGGGGTTTTTTGCTTGTTTTGGGGTTTTTTTTTTTCTTTTTGGTCTTTTTCCAGCAGCTTTATTAGAATATAAGTGACAAATAAAATTGGATATTTACAGAGTATTGTTGATGTTTTGATGTATGTACATACATCACGAAATACTTAAATCAAGCTAATCCATCTCCTAACATACATATCAGGAGTATTAAAATTTAACCTCTCAGCAACTAGTACACACAATGTATTTAGCCATCATGCCATACAATAGCTCTCCAAAACATATTCCTCCCGTTAACTGAAACTCTGTATCACTAACCAACATCTCCCCATACCCATCTATACCTAAGCCTGTGGCAACCATCATTCTACTCTCTGCATCTACGGACTGACTTTTTCAGAGTCTGTATATTAGTCAGCTTCCTATTATTGTGACAAAATATCTGAGATAATCTACTTATAAACAAGAAACAAAAAATAAAAGGGCTGGGGATGTAGCTCAGTGCTAAGACCCTGGGTTCAACTGTCAATACCACACACAAAAAAAAATCAAATTTTGCAACTGCTCCACAAACGTTCTAAAAATCTATAGACCCTAAATGTATAAATAATATTAACTATATTTACATCCTCCTACGTGTCTTACATACTTAGTCTATAAAAAACTGCTACTGTTTTTAACACATGGTGCTGAAACAATTGAATATCCAACCCATATACAAATAGTGAACTTCAATGCATACCTCACATCGTATACAAAAACTCAAAATGGATCATAGACCTAAGAGTAAAACCTAAAACTACTAGAGGAAAACAAAGAATAAAATCTTTATAGCCAGACACAGCACCACATACCTGTAATCCTAGCAACTTGAGAGGGTGAGGCAGGGGGATCACCTGAGCCCAGCAATTCAAGAAGAACCTGGGCAATATAAGGTAACCCAGTCTCAAAGACAAAAAAACAAACAAAACCCACTTTGATTAGGCAAAGATTTCTCAGGTATATATACTACACACACAATCCACAGAAGTATTGACAAATTAGAGTTCAAAATGATAAAATTCTCCCAAAAAACACTGTTAACAAAATGAAATTACAAGCCACAGTAGGAGAAAATATTTGCCAACAACAAATCTAGGCTATAAAAACACTCTCAAAACTCAGTAAGAAAACAATCTGTTTTGGTTAATATTATGTATCAAATTGGCTAGGCCATGGTCTTTTAGTTTAGTTTTTTTGGTTTTTGTTTTTTGAGCCAGGGTTTCTCTTTTAGTTTATGCTGGCCTCAAACTCACAGTGGTCCTCCTGCCTCAGCCTCCAGAATGCTGGAATTATAGGTCTGCACCACCATGCTGGGCTGGTCCTCAGGTTTTTATTCAAACACCAATGTGAAGTATTTTTTAGAAGTGATTAGCACTTCAATCAGCAGACTTTGAGTAAAGTTGATTACATTCTGTAAAATGGATGGCTTCATCCAGTCAACTGAAAGCCTTAAGAAAAAAGAGAAGTTCCCCAAGGAAGAAGTCAGACTCCACACCATATTCGGATTCCAGACTGTGTCAACTGTTCCCAGGTCTCCAGCCTGCCTACCTGACCCACAGACTTCGGCCTCCACAATCACTTGAGCCAATAACTTGATATAAGTCTCCCATCCCCCGTCCCGAGTACACACTCTACCGGTTCTTTCTCAGGTGAACCCTGAGTAACACACAGCCTAATTTCTTAAGTGTACCAAAGATCTGAACAAGTATCTCACACCAAATACTACTACTTAACATCTTTTGTCATGTGCATTGACAAATGCAAATTAAAACTACGATGAGTTATCACTACACTCCTATTAAAAATGTCTAAAATTCTTAAGATTAACCACACTAAATGGTTTGCAAGGATGTGAAGAATGTGAAAATGTGTTACATAGGTGGTAGGAATGTGGAATGGAACATTAACTTTAGAAAACAATTTAGCAGGGGTTTCTGCTCTGTTTGGCAGTGCTGGAGGTCAAACCCAAGGCCTCACCCGTGTTAGGCAAGTGTTCTGCCACTGAGCTGCATCGCCGCCTGACCAGTTTCTCAAAATGTTAAACATATATCTATCTTATATATTACCTGGCCATTCCTTTCCTACGTATTTTCCCAAGATAAACAAACATACATGTCCATATGAAGACATTTATGTTCATAAATGTACACAGCATCTTTATTTGTAATGGTCAAAAACTACAAACAACCCAAACATCCCTAAGGGGAATGAATAAATAAATTGTGGTATAGCTGTACAATGGAATGCTTCTTAGCAATAAAAAGGAATGAACTGTTGGTTCTTTCAACAATCTGTATGACTCTCAAATACACTGAGGGAAGACATGCAAAATATACACTGCATAATTTCATTAACAGAAAACTCCAGAAGCAGTACTCATCTACAGTGGCAGAAAGTAGGGCAGCGGTTGACCAGGAGAGGGAAAATGGTGGGAAGGTGGTGGGAAGAGGAACTGTAAATAGGCATGAGGAAACATCTGGAGTGAACATATTCATTATGTTGACTGCAGCAATGATTTCACAGGCACAGACATATCAAAATTCAGGAAATTTTACACCTGAAATTAGTGGGGATTACTGTATATTTCAAAAAGGCTTTTCTTAAAAAACTATTTTATGTCTAATCATTTTGTTTTATATATCTAATTATCACTATATCTAACTTATCACTAAAATATTGTCTTTGTGAATATCTTTCCATTAAAACCAACATTTTCTCTGTAAATCATTTTACCTCTGATTTTATTTAGGCTACTACTAATGTAACGGCCCCTCTCCTTAATGTTATATACACACCACACTGTTTCCCTTCGCCCTGCCCTTTCCATTAGAAACAGGACACTGGGCAAGTCACATTTCCTACCTGAAACATGAGCAGCTTTCACAGGGTCACTATGAAGACTAAATGAGTTAATATTTGTTAAATATTTAAAACAAGGTCTCACAACCTTGACACTGTTTATATTTGGGACCTGGTAATTCTCTGCTGTGGGGCATTTTTACAAAGTTTATAAAACTTTGTAAACCTATCCTGTGCATTTTTACAAAGTTTGACAGAATACTTGATCTCTAAGCCACTACTGCATGACAGTAGTAGCTTCCTTCCTAGAAGTGCCAACCAAAAGTATCTCCAGACATGTCCAAACAGTACCTGGATGTCAAAAACAATTTAAAAAGATGGCTAGAAAATAACAAAGATACATAAGCATGTGTAAAGTAGTTGTTCTGTGCCCATGATTATGTGGTCTTTTCTCATTTCTAGGGTCAACGGCTACCGCACTGTGCAAAAACTCAACAGCATCAGCGGGCCGCATCACTGCCCATGGAACACCATTGGATGTGGCCATACTTCTAAGCAGGCAGCTCAACTGCTTAAATGCTCTGGATTCCTAGCAGGGCACTCACTCACCTTCTATCTCACAGCCCAACCTCACCGCTCATACTCCTTTAAAAGAAGAGATGATTTGGGGGTTCTCTCATAATTTCCTCCGCTTATTTCCTGGGATTCTGATAATTTTTCAAGGCGCAATACTGCAGGCCATTTCTAAAGCTTTCTTTCAACACGGTTCCTCCTGCGACAGTCAATAGATGATCTCCAGTACTGAGGTGCACAAATGGCATTCTCTACTTCCACAGCCCTGTTTGGAACCGTCCTTAAGCAGGTGCGGAATGTGGGAAAGCCTGCAAAGGTTTATACTTTCCTCATATATACTTCCTAGACTTCTATCATGCATATTTTTAGCATCAGATGCCCTTAAAACCTTTTTTCCAAAAAGAAAAGGTTTACTTTTTATCAGTCAAAAATGTGGAAGATATTTTAGTATAAAAATATTTAGAAACTGCTGGTAAGAACTAAAACATAGAGGCAGGTGTGGTAGCACACACCTATAATTCTAGCACTCTGGAGGCTGAGGCAGGAGGATCATGCAAGTTTGAGGGCAACCTGGTCTACATAGTAAGTTCAAGGCCAACCCAGAATACAGAGTGAGACTGTCAAAACAAAACAAAACAAAAACCTAAAACACCTCCCCCAAAAAAAAGTCCTGCAAATTTTTTTAACCATAATATAAAAATACTAGCAGTTTGAAAGCTGGGCATGGTGGCATATACCTGTAATCCTAGCACTCAGGAGGCTGAGGCAGGAGGAGCACCCTGAGTTTTGAAGTCAGCCTCAATAGTGAGCTCAAGGCTAGAACGAACTATATAGCAAGACCATGTCTCAAATAAATACATACATACATATATACTAGCAGTTGACAGATAAGTTAAGTGTCTAAAGCTCTGAGCTTTAAAGAGTATCAATGTCATGCTCTCACTATAGGTGGACATTTCCCTTGAATTTCTTGACAAAGTATGCGTGGTGTATCGAGGCCACTTCAGAACAATTTTCACAAGGGGTCAGAAGGTTATATTTTCTTGACATGGTTAGATTGGGGTTAATACTGCATCATAAAGGAGATTATATTTCAGAGTTATCTATTATCCTGAAGTTGTCTAAATAGATAGGACATTGATAAAAGAAGAAAGGTAAAACACAGTAAGTTAATATTAAAAAGCAAATACTAAATTGTGGGGGCAGGAGAGTTATAACAAGAAATGATACCAAACTAAATATATAAATAGGTATTACAAATTAATTTTTTAAGAAACCGCTGCTTCCACAATAGAAAACATGTAAAGAATGTAAAAATTCACAACGTAGAATGACAATTCAACAATATGTGCATAAAAAGTTAAACTTTACTTATAAAGAATAAATATAATTTAAATATATAATCCATTCATTTTTTTTTAACTATTTTCCAATACTGCCCACCAAAGGATAAAGAAACGGCACATGTGTACACTACCGATGAGTCTAAATTAATACTAAACAACACATGGAAATCAAAAATCATAGTCTAGTCTGCTATCATTATGGTCAGAGTACAAAAGAAACCTCAGGCTATCAAAAATAGAATTACTAAAATCAAGACTATAAAAGGGAAAAGAAAGTTTCAAACTGTAATTTCAAAACTATTTTCATTTCAGGAATTTCAATAGAGATTTTTCATTTAAGTACATTTTGTTGCTTCATGCTACAAGAAGTTTATTCAGTAACTGTCAAAAAATTACAATGTACAGGTACAAATCCCCTACGATGAATGTTATCACTATGTACATCTAAAATGTACCATTAAAATAAAATTTTAAAAAAACAACATTCACAGAGACTGGGAGTGTGACGCAGTACTATTATGAGAGAGAGAGAAAGAAAGAACAGATTGAACAAGCCTATATGCCTGAAAACTAAAATATACTTTCAGAAATTGTTATGGTTTAGACAGAGTATCCCTCAATTGTTGGCTGGGTCACGTGGACACTATACTCGTCAGTGCATTAATCCACTCAGTTCATTGCTACATGTACTGTCAGGAGGTGGGGCCTGGTAGTGAAAGGTAGGAGTGTGCCTTTGGAGGGTGTATCTCCTCCCCTGGCTCCTCTCTGCTTCGGGCTGCCACATTGTGAGCAGCTTTTCTTCACCAGGCCCTTCTACCATGCTGTTTGCCAGTTGACCATGGACTGAACTCATTGAAACTGGGACCAAAAATAAACCTCATTAAAGTTGCAGGTGTCAGGTATTTTGTTCCAGAAATGGGAAAGCTAATACAGAAATGTAACACAAGTATGAAGAATAATAATAGAGCAAACACCTAAGTAAACTTTTTTTTTAAAGAATGTATTTCCAAACTTTAGGAACTTCCTGTGTGGCCTTCTTCCAATCATCCTATCCCTGCCCTCCAGGGGTAATCCACTCTCTAGAAGTTTGTACCTTTTCTTCATAGTTGTTCTCTGCTGAATATATTCCTAAAAATACACTTAATTTTGTCTTGTTTTCTTAACTGTGTTTAAATTGAATCATATTGTACATATTTTTGTAACCAATTTTGATCAAAACTATCTTTTCACTAGTGTCATATTATATAAACACCCCCAGTTTTACCATTTTTTCCACAAAGGTGTTGGTGCTAAACTTATTCCTATGTATTTCCTATTTTTTATGCTATTGTAATGTAATGTTTTAAAATTTTTGTTTTCTACCTGTTATAGGTACAAACTGATTTTTGTATACCAGTTTTCATAATCAACAGACAACTCATCAAATTCTTATTTCTACAAAATATTTTGCGTATTGTTTTGGGTTTTTCATATAATCAAATAATCTATAGAAATGAGTTTTTATTACTTGCCTCCCGTCTTACCTCTCTTTGTTGATCGTTATGTTGACTACCTCCAGAATGATGACCAACAGCACTGGTAACGGGCATCTTCCTCAGCTCCCAGACTCACTGAGAATGCTCTGCACTCTCACTATGAAGAATGATGCCCCAGTAGTCGTAGGAGTGCTGTCTACAGATACCTTTCGCCTGGTTAAGTACATTCCACTGTATTCCTAAGGCTTTTTTTTTTCTTTAATCATGTATAGATGTAGGCTTCTGGCAAATGATTTTCTGTATCTATTAAGATAATCATATAGTTTTGCTTCCCTAACATGTTAATATGCTAAATTATTTGGTATTTTAATGTTTATTAAACTCAATCCTAGCTTCACAGCACTCTGATCATCAGTTCATGTACACTAACTTTTTTAAAAATAATAAACATTATAAAATCAACCTAGGAATAAAAAAAGTGACTTTTTTTAATACCTGTGGTTTTCCTCCATTCCATCCCTCACCCAGAATATTTCCTGAATATTGTACTCATTCCTGATACATCAGTAGTGCTCTCTACATGTATATTAGTATGGATAAACATATAAATTCCTTAAGAATAAATTAAAGCTGCTTTAACTTCCAGAAACAATTACATTTGATCACCTTGAAGTTATTTCACTCAACTTTAGGTAACAGAATTTCTGCACATGACTGCAACCATTTTGATAATTCTGTATTATTCATTTGAGAAGATGCTTTGCTTATCCATTCCCTAGTCCCTATGCATCTGGACTGCTCCCAGGTTTTTGCTTTAGCAAATAAAGCTGTTCTGAGCCTTCTGGACAAATCTCCTAACACATATCTACATGTTTCTCCTGTACCTAGAAATGAAGTGCTTGGCAGGGTTGTATATAAATGCTTAACTATTAAGATAATGCCAAACTGGTTTCATAAAATGGCAGCACCAGTGTACCTTCCTGCCAACAAATTATGAGTAACACTATTGATCCACATCCTCTCCAACACTTGGCACTATCAGATCTTTGTTATTTGATAGGTATAAAATAAATGGTTATAACTGCAGCCTGCTGTTATATTTGTTCATCTTATTTTCATCTCTGTTCTGTGCAGCATCTTGAGTCTTTTCATTTCTAATACTGGTTCTATGTGCTTTTTTCTTGAACCTTGTCAAAAGTTCATCAGTTTTATTATTCTTTTTAGCTTTTATTATTCTTTTTTGCTCATAAATTTATTTTTTATCTTTGTTTCTTCATGTAAGAATTTATGGCAGTAATTTTCACTCAAAGTACTATTTTGCTATACCTTAAAAATTCTTACTTGCATTTTCATAGCCCTTCAAGTATTTTCTAATTCCTAAATTTTTCTGCAACCAGAGTTATTTGGAACTATGTTAAATCTTTCACATTGCTCTTCAGATATTGATTTATAATTAATTTTATTGTTCTCAGATAACATTCTCTAAGTAATTCCAATTTTAATGTTTAATTATTACATGATTGAAAAGGTAGTTTAAAGTTGTTGGGAACAGTGTTCTATATATATGCTCATTAAAATAAGTTGTTAGAAATTTGTGGTCCTTAATACATTTATCAGAGAGTAAGAAAAGCTGAAAAACAAGCACAACTGAGACACAGACAAGAGAGTACAGTAGTCTCCCCCATCATTTACTGGGGTTTCATTCCAAGATCCTCAATATATGCCTAAAAACAGAGAGTACCAAACTCTATGATTTTGTTTCTTCCTATATGTATATATCTATAGTAAAGCTTCACTTATAAATTGGGGACAACAGGAGATTAACTGATAATAAAACAGCAATTATAACAGCATACTATAATAAGTAATGTAAATGTGGATTTACTCCTCCTCAAAATCATACTGTACTGTATTCACTTTTCCTTCTTGTTGAACGTGAATAAACCAAAACTGTGGACAAGGGAAGACTACTGTATACATAAGGAGACAAGGAGGAAGGACATAGTAAAGGGTAGAAGACAATAACATGGTTATTTTTAAAAAGTTAATATTACCAGAAACTCCTTCTTTGAAAAGAGTATTATAGACAAACTCAGGAAAGAATAGTTTGACAAAATGAAAATACAAGTAAATAAAACATGTAAATAAGGAGACCAATTATAGCTATAATAAAGATTTTAAAAGTTAAAGTTCTATAAAAATACTATACCAAATATTTTTGAAAAGCTACAATAAAGAGATTGTAAACAATATATTAACCACAAAATTACCAGAAAATGTGAATAGGCCAATAATGATAAAAGAGATCAAAGTAGTAAACTAAAAATCTATTTTAGTAACAGAATCAAAAGACAGTGTGACAGGAAAGTTGTATCAAACTGGAACAGATCATTTCTATATAATAGAAATTTACCCAAAATTAGAAAAATTCTAAAAATTACCCAAATTATTTCCCTAATTAGCAAAATCTTAAATACAATCAGATGAAGAAAGTATAGAAAAGAAAATCATAGGACAAGTTCACTAACAAACTTAGAAAATAACTTCCTAATAAAATATTGGTTAATAGAATCTAACTGGGTATTTGGAAAAATAACCCTTGTAATAATTATTAGTTATTCAAAAAATACAAAATGACAAAACCAAAGATATCTATTAATGTATTTTACCACATGAATGGATTACAGAAGAAAACACATGATTATCTCAATAGACAAAGAGAGGCATTTGATAAAGCTCAACATTCGACTATGGCTTTAAAAAAATCCTAGACATAGAACAGAATTTCACTGACTTTTTGAGTACTATTTATTAATGCCCTATAGTAAACACAATTAAAGAAGAAACTTTTGATGTACTTAAGGCTAATAATCATCAGAATGTTGTCACCATAGCTACTGTCCAATGTAGTACTATATGTGATATTCCAGCTAATGTACTAAGACAAGAAAAAGAATAGGCAAAAACAATTGGTAGGGAAAAGATAAAAGATTTATTATCTAAAGGTGACCTGATAATCTATACAGAAAACCCAGGATAATCATCATCCAAAAAATTGAAGTTATAAGAAATTAAGACATAGTAACAAATACACGGAAACACAGTGTGTGTGTGTATACACACATGCACACACACACAATGGAGCCAAAAGGAGGAATGAGATTATGCCATTTGCAAGAAAATGGGTAGAACTGGAGGACATCATGCCATGCAAAATAAACCATGAAAAGACAAGTATCATGTTTTCCCTCACCAAAAAAATATCCTCTCCCAAATTAGGAGAAACTATTAGGGAAGAGAAAGGCAACTGAAGGGGAGTACGGACAAAGAGAAGGCGAGAGGGCAGAAGGGAAAGTGACCATAATCAAAGCACAATGTTTGCAGGTAAAGAAATGTCACAATGAAACCCACTAATTCGCACAATTAATATATGTTAATAATTGTAATTTTTAAAGTATTTTAAAAGATCAATTTGGAAAAAAGGCCAAAAAATTAAGACATAATACCAAAAAAAGTAAGAAAAACAGCAGCAAGGGTGCAAGACCAACAGAATAGACTAAAAAGCCCAGAAACACACCCATCTGTGTATGAAAAGCTGGTGTATGATAGATAGGGTGCCTCCGAGTCAGCCAGCAAAGGATAAATCATTCAGCCAATATTGATGGGAAAATGAGTATTCTTTAATTGCACTGTCATGGCTGCCTTGCTGCCCTAAATACGTTTACCTTTCAGAGTCATTTTGCTGCCCTGCTGCCCAAAATGTTTACCTTTCAGAGTCATTTTGACTTTAGGAAAAGAGTCAGAGGGGCATGGTGCTAGAGGCAGTGAACAAGATAAATGAGGACACGCCATGCTCTTATGACTCTGCCTTTTGGTTGGATGGCATTCAGCAGCCATATTCACCATAGTTTTGATCACGCCTCGTAAAGACATTTAACAGAACTTGCAGAATTGCTTCAGAAAGTTGCAAGAACGACAGGATAAGTGTGTTCAAATCAAGGGGAATTAATGGCCATATGTCTTTTACTGTAATAAACTTTTTAAAATTTAAACATTCACCATATATATACTCCCCACATGCATATTTCACCACAACCGGTGAGACAGTAGCAACTTTGCACCTAATTCATATTAGAAAGGACTAGGACTTTTCTTCAATGTCCTTAGTTGGGCTGCTTTTCATTTTAGAAATAGTTTTTGCCATTGTTGATTACGAACGTAAAATGTCAACATATTTCACAGAAGATTTTAGGAAGAGAATAAGGTGGAATGCTACAGCAAGGTATCTTAGAACCTCCAGGATGGTAAAGATAGGAGACTGCGGGAAAAATGAACAACTTGAACAAAGAGTACAACCAAGACGAATGAAAGGATGAAAACAATACATTTTCTAATTCAGCAATCCTACTTTTCAATATGAATCATGCAGTGATTAAGTGGAATTCAAACTAGCAAAGTCATTCCATAAAAACAAAACAGGGTTGGATTCCAATCCAGCCAACACGAGCTTATTAACCTAGATTACACAGGCAGTACTCTTAACTCAGAATTCAGAATTAATCTCTTTCACCATCTTAGGTGGTTAAATTTGAAGATAAAGAGGTTGGATGTTGCTTAAGACATCTGCTAAATTTCATTTATCTATAAACAAAAATAGCAATTTTTATACCACTTTGATGCTGACATAAAAGCAAGCATCTCCCTAAATTGTTTGCTTCCTGCTATTCTAAATTGGGAAACTACAGGAAGTTAACCCATGGACATAAGCAATAGTCCCAAGAGTTCGGCAACTATAAATTGTTCCCATTACACAGTGGCCATAAGACCAGACCATTCTGAAAACAGGTCATGGCAAATGACATATGCTTTGTCTGTCTGTGTGGCAAAGCATGTATAACATAGAATTTACCATTCTTGCCATTTTGAAATGTGCAGTAGCATTAACACATACACAGCACTGTGCATCCCGAATCATTTATCTTATCCTGGATCCCTAAGAACTTCGCAGGCTTTCATTTGCAGAAGAACATTACTTTCGTTCCACAATCCTCAAACTTCTCATTTTCTCGGGCTTATTCTCCTTGAGATACAACACAGTTACAACACAAGTGCGAAACTAAACTGATCAAATTGTTCTGAGGAACAAGTCTCAGGCCCTATGCACTCAGCTTAACATGTCAGCTGTAAAAGCAACTGCTGCATCCCCTTGCTTTCTAGAATGAAGACTCAGAACTCCCTGTTACAAGGATTTGGAAGCTAGTCAGTAGCAAATGCTCCACTAGAGCAGACCTCTTCATTTATATTACTACCACAGCTATCTATAAAATGAGTCACATAAAATTAAAGGCTTTGTTCAAATAACCATAACACAATTAATTTTCACAATAGATATTCTGCATATACCAATAGATACCTACTGTAATTGCTTTTGTCATCATCAACAGATAAAGAATAGCATACTTTTGCCCTAATCAATAGACATGGGATATAATAGCTTTTGCCCTCATCAATCTGCTACATGTGGCTTATTCTAGTAAAAAAACAATTTTCCATTGTCCCTGCTGCTTATTAATTTTTCAAAATGTTGGGCATCTGAATAAACCTGGGACATGCACTACCACAAGGCAATCAATGTGACAGAACTGCACTTCAACATTATGACTAGGTATGACCTGGCAGTTCTGCCAAACATCAATTTCCCTGTGAATTTTTCAGTTTTTTTTAAACAAGTAGAGATACTGTTTTTGAGAAAAACAGACATTTCAGGTATCATCCTTAACTTGATGGCTAAACTACTGGAAAGAGTATCTCTTGCCCACACTCAGCACAATGGCTGAAGTACCAAGCGAATACAGACTGGACATCATCACCACAGTACTGGCTCATCCACCTCATGAGTTAAATGTGGAGGGAATACACTAGACAATCCTACGAACTAGGTTGTAGGATAATTACCATACAGACAAAACCATGACCAATGAGAAGCCCCCAAGAACACTAGAATGGCAAGCTCTGCTGAGCAAACACATTGGGCATTTTTCAAGCTGCTGTTGTATTTAAACCAGTATGCACTGCAGATCATTTTATAAAAATTACTTCATAGCTTCAAGAATCCCCTGTGGCAAGGTCATGAGTCCAATCCCCAGCAGCGCCCCCTCCAAAAGAATGTCCTGTGAAATCCTAACTAGCAGCACTATGAATCCAAATGTCTTATTTTTAAGCAGTCCAGTAAATAATTAACTAATCACTGAGCCATCCTGTCTTTATACATACCTGCACTGGACTAGATTTGCTCACCTGTCTTCATCTGGGACAACACAATTCTGCTACATAATGCAGATAAAGATCCGAGGATTAAATCAGAAAAGTGGCCATTTGTGGAAGAGAGATTTAAAATTAACACCAACAGTTAAAATTTTAAAAACGGAATGGCATGACAAAACTGCACTAGGTAAACTGCAATATCAAACTGGTAAACTGATGAATCAACCCCACATTTCTGTAAAAAAATCATGGGGCAATAATAGCAGTATATGGTTCCTAGCAACCTTTTACTTAAGCTTAGTGTTTTCATTATCTACTCTTGTATTTGAATTTATAACATTCCTGAGGGCTAAAATAAGAGCAAACACTATCTTGCCAAATTTTAGCTGGAAACACTAAGCCAAATCAAGGCCATAATGTTAGCGACAGTTTTAATAGTCCTTAGCATGATGTAGTCAGTCACAGGCACTAAGTGAACACAAGTTTAAGATTAATGCCTCAACCATCACACTCAACCCCACTACCCTTTTCCACAGACCCTGCACTGAATCAAATCCTCAACCAACACAAGTTAAAGGTATCACTGTGTACCTAGTACTGTGCACAATATAATTCTTTGAGTTAGGTACCACTATTAACTTCATTTTACAGATATAGAAACTGAGGGTTAGATAAGTAAAATTTGCCAAAGTACCTCGGTACATCAGAGGCTTGGCTTTGAAACCAGACATTGACTCAAAAGTCCTATTCTTAACTACTACCCAATTTAGCTTTCCAAACCACTGATGTCAGTACATGCCATTCCAGAAAGCAGAAATAAAACTAGTCAAAAAAAACCAGAAGACTTAAGTTTTCATTTACTTATGCTTATTAGACATGAATCTGAGTCTTTATTTGCCCATTTGGAAAAGGTTACACTAAAACCCTTCTCGAGAGTTGTTGCTTAGGTAACACAACTTTAATACACATTAAAATGCTACTCAATTGAAAATACTGTAGGATTAGTCTCAAGAACATACTGGACCACATTACTATGTTCATATAAGGACTATTATCGAATAGGGATACAACTTGAGATTACCACATAAGTCTTCAAGTCTAGTGGTTCCCAATGAGAGGGAAGTCATATGATGGCCCTCTCCCATTCTAATTTCTTATCTTCAGGGACTGCTTGTCAGAATGAGACATGTTCTTTAGATGACTCTATTGACCTCTAGGCACCCACCTTAGTGTAGTCTAGACTATATAAATTTAGGAGTTAATACATTCAAACTGAAATCTCTTCTTGGCTATTTACTGAACATTAGACACAGAACAGCAAACTATTGACATTCTATAAGTCCAGCAGAGTAATTGCCTTGTACATAACTATCTAGTCAACAGACTTTAATTGCTACTTACAGAACGCCAGTCTGATGGATGGCTGACCCGAACTTCTTGAAAGCACTGAAGAGTAGCCTATTCCAGAGCTGTGAGTTCGGCAACAATAAGTCCAAATCTGCTTCTTTGAACCTAGATCATTACTCTATTCTTGACTTGTAAAGCAAAATAGAATAAATTCACTTCCTGTTTGACACAGAAAACTTAATCCAAGTGCATTATAAGAATTTAAACATTAGCCATAACACAAGAAAAAGCCATCTTTTCCCAATGATTAAACTACTAAAGAATAGATAATACAAAAAGGTTTGCATTTCAATAGAACTAGTTTTATTTATTCATTTATTTATTATTAAACAAAAGAAATGGTCTAAAAGCAAATGCAAGTATGTACCAAGGGATGGGCATGACCTGGTACTTACAAAGGAGCTTCAGTGTCATAATGGAAACAGCATATAGTGTTGTGTGCTTGAGTAATTTGGAGATGCAAGTTAACTAAAAAAGGAAGAGTTCTGCCAAGCAATCAGCATGAAAAGCAAGGAAAAAAAAAAAAAAAAAAAAAACAACACTAGAAGTTGCTTCCAGAGAACTATGTTGTGGCAGCATGAGAACTGGCATCAACTCACAGTCTTCTCATTTTCCCCATTTTCTATAATTTTCCTCTTTTTTTCATCTGTTTTTTTCTTGAAGATGTTATTTCGGTAAAACTGAAGTTCTTTGATGCTTTCACTAATGTCATCAAGTGCCCTATGAGCAAACAAACCACACTGAATAAAATGTCCAAAAATAGAGATGGAATCATTTTATAAACTTTTTAAATAACTTAGGAACAACAAGTTACTATAAATGCCATTACACGACATCACCAAGAAATGGAACATTTCAGTAAAGCTGACACAAGTTTTTTTTAAAAAAACTTTTGATGATTAACAAAAATTGTAAAATACAGATTAAAATCCCTCAACCTGTTTCATAAGGTGATAATGTGTGTTCCAGTACAGGGAAAGCATTCCAGGGTCAAAGAAGTTTAGGAAAAACTAAACTTTTCTGAAGTTCTCTGCAATGCATTTAATAAACTAACACGCATTATGAATTTCTAAGAAGCAATACTGTACACAGTATTTCTAAAACTTAATCAACTACATTTGCAAAACACTTATTAACAGCTCATGAAACAGTTTGAGAAACACTATGCAGTACTTAATTACATCCCTGAACAAAATATACTGACATCCTTGAACATAACTCATGACTCATCGTAATAAACATCAATTATGAGCTCAGACAGTACCTAACCACAAGAGTATCTACCTCCTCTCTCCTGGTGATTAGTGCTATAATCAGTGGCAGCCTGCCCTATCTAACAGCCTCTCTTCTCTTTCAACATGCTGATTCTCATCTGTCACAATCTGAGAAACCAGCTAACTAAGACTATTACAACAGTGTGATGAATGATGGGCCAAAGGCCTCTTACAACGAATCAACAGCACAAACTTTTAGTACAAGAGTTTTATAACAATTATTTCTGTGACTAAGGTAAAAATCTACTTTCTTTCTAGGTCCTGGATGTGTGAGAGAGAGCTTAAATTCTCAAAAATACAATTTCTTATCATAATACCAAAGTCTAAAACAGATCTCAAAACCCAAAGTACGTTTGTAACCCAACCAAAACCCAACCAATCCTGACACGAGGCTATTGTGATAAATTATGCCATTTGGTATGAACATCCACATTTCACTACAGAAATATCAAAGTGTTTTACAATAGAGGGTTACTTCAAAATCTTTTTAGGAGTGTTATATAATGATAAACAATGCAGGTATACTACCACCTTTCTAAAATCTGAAAAATTCTAAAATCTAAGACATACCAGCCCCCAAGGTATCCTAGAACTGAATGACCATGCTATACTTTAGCCATACCCAAGAAAAATACACAAGCAGCTAGATATTCAGGAGGCCAGGGCAGGAGGATTGCAAGTTCAAGGCTTGCCTGGCAACTCAGCAAGATCCTGTCTCAAAAGAATAGAAAAAGGGATAGGGATGTAGTTCAGTGGTGAAGTGACTGCCTAGAAGGCACAAGGCACTTGATCCAATTCCCAGTTCTGCACCGGGGCTGGGGGGCAGGTATTAGACTCTATTAGTTTAAGGACTGGTCTTTCTGTCTCATACTGTACACTGCACAGAGTACAGGCTCTGTAGTAAGTGGTGAACCAAGACTACCCTTAGAAGCCAACCGCTAAATCTCCCATCAGGTTTTATGTTTCTAAAAAATTCCAAAGAAAATAGAAATAGTGCAGGACACTTGATGCAAAAGGTCTCTAACCTCATTGTGTACTTATGGCCAAGGCTCAATAAACAATGCAAAAACTAAAATGTCAAAGCAGGACATCTGTATTATACAACTGTACACCAAGTGTTCTAGTTTCAAATGGCTATAAGTCCTTAACCTCTGCAAAAAGAAAATTATGCTGTTCCTCTCCTCTCTAGAAAGATTATAGACTGTATTATCACATGTAAACCAAGTTATCTAAAAAGTTTTGAAACTGTAATAAAGACTTATGGCCAAAAAAGGGACTACACAACCCTCTTCAGAACAGAATACATAAATCCTGACCAGAATTCCTGACCGTCTTTTCTATTCTTTTTTTTCCCTGATAATCTTAATAAAAGAATGTTATCTTTCTGCCTAGTGACCTTTATCTTTCCCCTCAGGAAGAAGAGTGGAGAAGAGATATGATGTTAATTGAATTTGGGAATTATGTGTGCCTAACTGGGAAACACCTGGGAGGACCCACTCTTACCTGTGAGAGGCAGCCTTCTTTGGTGCAAATTCATATTCCTCTGGATACCAGCGTCTACACACAGCAGAAATGGAACTCTCAAAGGAAAGTGTCTCAGATAGTAATTACTTCTTTCAAGTAATTTATTAACACTGAAAAAGGCATTTGGGTGCTGACTCTCAAATTGCCTCTGCCTGCCATTCTATCTTTACCTCTCTTCAATGTATTTATTTTCTTTCAGCAAACTCATAGATGTACAGGATTCCTAAATCTCCAGCTCCAGTTCAGCCCTCGTGAGTTTCTGTCCTAAATATCCAACTGGCTACAGGACATCTCCACCTAAACATTCACCAGACACTCTTAACTCAACGTATATAAAACCATACTCATAACAGCTCCCCTCCCCATCCACCAAATCTACTCTTCCTCTTATTTTCCCTTTTCTTTGAACAGTTCCAACTCTACCTACGCTATCTAAACTCCAAATACCAGAATCACTTTATACCTCTTCCTCATTTGAGCATTTGGTGTCCTGCCAACTGACTCTCTCCAATATTTTATTTCCATCCCCCTCATAACCACCCACTTCAACAGTTCATTCTTCTCCCTCCAAGGTAATCCAGTCTCCTTTATTTCCTTATCCTTTTTCTTTCCACTTTAAAATCTGAAAGATCTAATTTTATCACCCATTCTTCTAAACTTTCTCAAAGGAACCCCATCTCTTACTAGATAAAAACTAACTTCATTGGTACCATGTACAATCCCTTCATAATTTAGCCTTGCCTCCTCCCTTTGCCAACTTCCCACTTTGCACCCCAGCATTATCAAACCATCTATAATTTCTTACACACATTTTGCCTTGGCTTCTTTCTCCTTCATGTTCTCATACCACTGCCCACTCTCCTTACTTAAATGTCTAGAAAACGTCCCTTCTTCTTTACACTAAAAGGCTATTTCCTATGTAAAGCTTCCTGAATTCCCATTCCTCTACTCAAGCATGGTGAGGTATTCCTTCCCTAGCTCCCTCATATTCTACATGCATTTTCATCACGTAAGTCGTCACACAGTATATTTTCAGAGTGTGTTTTTTAATACCTCTGTCAACCCACTAGATGCTCAGCTACTTAAGAGCTTTTCCTCTTATGTTCCCAGCAGATAAGCCAATGCCTGGCACAAAATGAGCGCTCCACACATTTTCTGGATGAATGAAATTTATACAGATTTCTGATGTTTCTCCCAAGTCTCATTAGTGAGGAAAATTTAAGGTCTTGTACAAGTAAGGATGGGTAACATATACACCCAGTTAGCAACCTCACTTCTACAGCTCCACTCAATTATTTCCCACAAATTTTCAATTAAAACATGCTAAATAAGGCAACTTAATGGATCCTAAATAGAACCCTTACCTGCACAGTTCTTTAACAGTGCTCACATCAATTATTCTATAATGAAGATGTTTCATGAACTGGGGCATGTATTTGTCAAGAAACTTCTTATCTGCATGAACTGAATTTCCTAGAAAGACATGAAGCATACTGCATCTCTGTATTTCTAGTGGTATACAACAGGATATAAAAAGTCATAAACTGTATTTGAAATAAGAATAATTGTTTTAATCCAAACAATTCCTACAAGCATCTCTAAATTTCTAAATCAGGTTTGAGTGAATCTGATTAGCTTCCAAATGCAGATTTCCTAGTTTCTAGTTAGTCTAGCTCATAATAAATTTGTAAATGGCTCTCACCAACTAAAAGATAATTCCATCATTCCACATGCTTAAAACAATATATAAATCTATTTGTTATTTTTCAACATCATGTCAGATGTGCAAACTTTCTCCCAGTGTCAAAAAATTCACACCACTAAGACTTATAATTTAACTGAATCATAAGTAGATAAAACTTTATTTGCAATCCAGATTTTTAAACAAATCATATCCAAATTCGTATTTCCACACAGTAATTAAAAAAACACTAAATTTTAAATAAGAATTTTTAAATAGACATCAACCACACTGGCTGAGAAAACATTTATACAATATATACTCTCATATGTAATGCCAAACTTTTCTTTATGAATGTTTAAGGAAAATGTACCACATTAATTTACAGATACAAATGCAAAAACACCTCCCCAGAACATTACTTTCCCTCTCACAATGTCAACCCTCTAAAAATCCTGATAAAACTGTCCTTGTCTCTTTAAAAAATGAGTGTCACAGGAGAAAAAAAAAGAAGGATGGGGCACAATTTTAGATTAACAGACTAATGAGACATAATAACCAAATGAAATGCATGAGTCTTGACTGAATACTGGTTCAAAAACAATTAGACATTTTGGGGAACTTCAAATATGGTCTAGATATCACATATTATTAAATGATTTTAATTATTTTCAATGCAATAATGATGCTGCGACACAACAAAATATTCTTTGGGAGATACTTGAAGTTTTTAGGAATGAAGTGTCATGATGACTGCAATTTACTTTCAAATGTTCAAAAAAATAAGTAAAATAAACATGGCACAAAGATAATAATTACTAAACCCAACTTTTCCATGCGTTGAAATTTTTCCACAATAAAATATGTGGGGAAATTTTTACTGAGTTCATCTGTTTCCCAGATTCCACGTCAGGTGTCAAGCATTTTCCCAATCATCATGTTGTAAACTATACAAGCAAACTTGAACACAAAAGATGTATAACCCGAATCAGGGTAAGTGGAAGACATGGATGATCTTGGCTGGTCTTTCTGGAACTGCAGTCTCTTGAACCACTACAATGGAAGACTATCTACAAGATATACATAGGATTGGATTTTACCTGCAAGTGGACAGAGCCCCGGAGGAGTCTGCTGTCGTACAAAGGACAGAAATTCATACTCTGCCTGCTGCAATGTAATTGTACTCTCCTTCACTGCCTTGGTAAGACCAGACTGCAAGAGAGAATCCCCAGGCCCCACCAGAAACACATGAAGTCAGTTTTTAAAGGTATCCGAAATGAAATTTCACTTCTAAAATGCGCAAATATAACCACAAATGGACCAGTTTTAGAGCTCAGGTTCAAACTGAAACTGCCATCTTTATACCAACTTATCTCTTAGAGAATCCAAGCCAAATAAGTTATATTCCTCAGTGTTAATAGTATTTCCACATGGTCAAAAAAGATGGTACTCAAAGTCCAAAGATATAACCTCTGGGAAGAAACAACTATTAACAGAAGAGCAGCATTTCCCCTTCTCTGAGAGTTGATGTCTAACCTTATCCAAAAGACTGACTTGAGTAATACTTGACAATCCACAATGCGTTCGCGACAGACTGAATGTAGGAGAGAAAAAAGAGGACATTCAGGAGAAGATGATCTCGAGAGGTCCCAAAGATGCAAAGTAAACAAGCAAGCAGTTTCCCAGGCTTGCCAAGCAATCTTCCTCTAACCCTTTTCAATACCATCCAACAATGGTATAGGATTCAGATGTGGGTGCAACAAGCTCGTTACTGATCCCCAAAGCAGCAATCTTGTTATTTGGTAATGTTACCTTCCCATGATGCTCCTTACACCAATCTGACATGCTGTCCAGCAACTCATCTGGCTGTTTTATAATCAGGTTAGGACCCTGTGGATGGGAAAAGCCATTAGTCATAAAGAATCAACAGGAATAACCTTGCTCTCAGAAGTAAAGCCTAAGCTGCTTTAAGGAGTAAATATACCTATCCAAGAAAATAATAAGGACACTTTGTGAACTCTCAAAGTGGTCCACATTCATTCCGCACTGAAAACCAAAATGCCTATTAACAGAAGACTCAAACATCTACCAAGATTCAGCAAACTATAGTCCCAGGCTTCGGAGTTTTTTTTTTAATGGTCAGAAAGCTAAGAATGATTTTTACATTTGTTTTACTCATTCGTGTGTGTGTGTGTGTGTTTGCTCAGGCTTGCACCCAGGGCCTCACAGATGTTGGGCAAGCACTCTACCACTAAGCCTGAGTTTTACATTTTTACACTGTAAAGAACTGTTAAAAAAAAAAAAAAAGGGGACATGAGAGCTGTATGGCATTCAAAGCCTAAAATATTTACTATTCAGCCTTTCCCAGGGAAAAAACCTGTCAGCCCATGAAAAAAGCAATATAAAACAGTATTAACATACAAATGATTTTATTTACACTTGTTTCCAAAAATACACACATTTATACATGCATACAAAATATCAAGAAAATACATTAACTTTGAGAAATAGAATAGGACTAGAGAACAGGACAAAATACCAAGAGATTACTATTCACACACTTTAGATAAAGTTACCCTGTTTAACTTTGAGAGTAGTTTTATATTTAAAAAGCAAAAAAAATGTTTAAAGAAGTTCTGAAAAAAAAAAAAAATGGGCCTCTAATTCTCAGCTCCACTTAACAGAACATTTAACTGTGAGTCTTTTGGACAGAGTCCAGCAGTAACACAGCCTGAGCAGCACATTACAGCAAGTTTGCCCTTCTGGAAGATGGTGATAACAATTAAAAAACTGTCATCCTTCCCTCATCAGGATGTTAACAGGATAAAGGAAATCATACATACAACAGTTCTTTGACCTCTTTGCAAGAAAACTATTCTATTTATCTGAAGTATTATTATTACCAAGGTGATGAAAATAGTTTGCAATCACTGAAAGAAATGGCTAGACCCAATCTAAAATATGACTTAAGTCCTACAACTAAAAAGGAGCTTCAGCCAAACAAGAAAACTAGTGCTGGCAATCTCCATAGAGAAATAAAAAGTGTGCTCTGATATTTAAAAAACCCAACAAAAAACTCATATTGTTACAAAAAAATTCTAACAGTCTTGGCAGAGAGCAAACAGTACTATTTAAATCTGCAAGATCTGCTAGTTTGACAAATTAAGATATGCACAAAAAAATTTTCACAGTAAGATGCTTATATTTCCACTATATAAAACATTTTCCTCAAACTAATATATGAGAATAAAACCTATTTTCCATAGAACTGACAGCTCCAAAGCTTTTTTTAAACAACCTTATCCTCATCTGACTTAGCCTATTTAAAAAGGCTGCACTAACCTACAGTCGTGTGAATACATACTGAAATCTCCTCCAGGGCACATATCAACCTGCTAGTCCATTAAACTGTCAGTACTTCACCTTGTATCAACAGTCTAAGGAAAAACATTTCTTTGGCCAAGGGTAAGTAGGACTGGTAAAATAAAGACACTTCTCTTCACTATTTGTCTCCAGTAAATTTCAAGTCACAAAAAAATCAACCAGACCAAAAACTCAGGGCCTTATTTGTATAAACCTTAAAAGAAGAGTTGTTACGAGAAACACAGTCTCATGATTCTAAAGCCATATCAGGAAGATAAGCTCAGTCCTCCACAAATGCAGCAATTTATCTATAAATGCCTTCTCACCTCTTTTGCCTACCTAAGAAATAAACGAAAGTCTTAACTGTAGACTTATGAAATTTATCCACTGCCAGTAACCCATCAACCCTACCCTCTGCGAACTTATTTTAACAGAACTTTCCTACACAACATCCCTAGTTTGGTCTTAAGAGGTTTTTTGGGGTTTTTTTTTTTTTAATGACTCCAAATATTGCTGACACTATAAAACAGAGTCATTCAGAGTCAGGATTTCATCTCCTGCCAATGAGATGGTATCAGGCACTTAATTAAATGTTTCACGAGTGGTTCAAGTGCAACAGATGTCTTTATTTTGCATGTTAAAAGTAGCATGTAAAAACCTTTATCATAGCCATATGTCAACAAGAGAGAACATTTCTGGAAATGCATCAATAGAAATTCTGAATCTTAATATAGAACACATGTCCTAGGTGAAAAGGCAGTCAGCCCTCCTTAAGCCCAGGTTCTTCATCCACATATTCAACCAGTCTTGAACTGAAAATATTTGGGGAAAAAAACCACATTTGTACAGATATTTTTTCTTGTTCTTAGTCTCCAAACAACACAGCACAACAACTACTTACATAAAATTTACATTATATCAGGTATTACAAGTAATCTAGAGATGATTTAAAAAGTATATAAGAAGATACACACAGGTTATATGTAAAAAAAAGTATCATTTTAATATAAGGGATTTGAGCATCTGCAGATTTGGTTCTCCTTGGAGGAGTCCTGGAACCAACCTCCTATGGATACAGAGGGACAACTGTATATGAAACCAAGTTAAAATCAAAGTTATGACATAAAGATATGAACTTTGGCATGAGTCACTAAACCTGATGGGACAACAGTTATACTACTGGTTAGGAGCACTTTACTGGGACTGCCTGGGTTAAACTAATGGCTTCCTAAAAACCTGCTAGATGGTTACAGGCAGAGTACTAAACATCACTGTGCCCAAATGTCCTATCTATAAAATAAATATTAAGAGTACCTACCTTACAGTTGTTGGGAGGACTAAGAGAGAATACATATAAAACACAACTGTGCCAAAGCGCACAATACACACTCACTAAACGCAAATTTCTGGCATGGTTAATTGAAAAATTAACCAGGCTGTGAGATGAAAAATTAACCAGGCTGTTGATTCTAGCATCAATTCCTCCATGACCTCAAATATACTTTGGACCTTAATCTATATGGACCTCTATTATTTTTTAAATAATCAGAGTAGAAAAAATGATTTTTAGATTTCCAATGCCCTCTAAACAGTAGGATTATATTATATGGCATCACCTACTTCAGCCAAAATGTTAAGATCAGAGTCAGTTATCAGACAGGCCATCTCAATAATCTGGTCCTTCTCAATGTCCAATCCTGTCATCTGCAATAAAAAATAAATATATAACACAAACAAAACCTCTTTCTGGCCTCTTATGCCCAAGCTTATTCAACAAGAATTCTCTGAAGCATATTCAGTTTATATTCCAAAGCCAGAATAAAAACGATAATAACGTTCCTTGGACAAGTACTCAAGATACAAACATGAATCTTCATTTACTCAACATTTACCAAAGGCTTGCACTAACACTAATCCTAGCCTGGAGTAGATGCAAAGTAAGTAAAATTGAGACAACACTAAATTACAGAAGAAATAGATAACATTACTATACTTATCAGTTTACAAAAAATTCTTCCATTAATATCACTTGATCTTCATCACAGTCTAACGCAGAAAGTAACTATGTTCTTCACTTCATAGAAAAGAAAAATGAAACTCGAGGTAAGGGGAAGGTCTTGGTATGAGTGTTAAAACAGCAGGGTTCGGAATTGGGTTCTGGTCCCAAACTCGGACTCTCGCTAGCAGCGACACAGAAAGAGTCGAATCCTCTCTTCGGGCCTGACTTGCCTCGGTTAAGGAATGAGAGGGGTAAGGCTGAGTCATCTCCGGCGTCCCGTCTGGCTCGAAGTAGGATCCTCTAAGGTTTTGTGGGGGAAGGGAAGGAGCCTCTGCCCCCACCAACCCCACCCGCGTCCCAGGGCCTGGAGACACCGAGCGTTAAAAAAAGTCTACGTCTGGACGGCGGTGGGAGGGAAGAGAGGGACATATGGGTGACTCCTCCCTTCTGAGAAGAAGCCTTGCCACCCGGCACAGCCCCCAAGCCCGGGGACTCCGGCCTCCGGACCGGCCAGCGCCGCCCACACCTGCCTGAGACCCTGACACCGCCGCTCCCCCGGGACAGACGCGGCCACTCGGTCCCCGCGCGAGACCTCACCCGCCTCCCCTCACCCCGCGCCGACCTCACCCTCTCACCTCCAGGTCCACCCAGACCATCCGCTGAGCCATGCTCTCCCCTGCCGCCATGACTGCGCCACCTTCCCGGACACCTCGTGCCCCGACCTGCCCGCGACTCCCACCCACACCCCGCAACAGCCTGGAGCCGAGACAGCCGCCTAGCATCACCCAGCGCGAGCCGCCACAGCCCCAGTTTCGCCGCCG
The DNA here is from genome assembly GCA_004026905.1 of Hystrix cristata. NCBI lineage: Eukaryota > Metazoa > Chordata > Mammalia > Rodentia > Hystricidae > Hystrix > Hystrix cristata. The sequence continues at coordinate 10,219 of PVJO010012703.1, read as the reverse complement.
GCGCGCGCGCAGGCGCAATAGTCGCTAAACGTCGCAAAGCCGCGTGGTGGCACAGCGCGAAGACCACAGCTCCCAGCGTCCCGCGCGCCGGCTCCCCCTTCGCGGCCCGGCCGGGTTGCCGAGAGGGCCGCCGGGACTACGAGTCCCATGGCGGCGCCACCGAGCTCCCGCCCCTGCCACGTGTTTTTCGGGTGCTAGTGGACGCGTTTGTTTTTCACAGCTGAGCTTGTTTGCTTCTAGGAGTTATTTCCTGAGTTTTGATTAGTTCTAAGCCCCCCCAGTTGAAAAATAACTCTTTACATCTGAGCTGGTCGAAAAAGATCATTATGATTTTTTAAATATATTTTTGTTTTTTTTTCCTCTTTTCTACTTACCTGCCTCTCCCTTCCACATAATATTTTTCTCCTTTATTTGAACTGAAGAGCAACGTCTTATTTTAGGACCCAAGGCCAATTCCACTATCATCGTTCATAGATCTTTAAATGGGATCTAGTCTGAGAGATCACTTAGCACGTACCAAGTGTTCTATAAACGTTGATTTCCTTCATCTTAGAGGATTTACCCGTGTTTATCGGGGAGGGCTTGAGCTGCGTTTCACTGCAGCTGTTAGGCATCGGTGTTAAGTGACCTCCTGCTCCATTCACGCTTAAATTCTCAGTGTTAATCATGCTGTAGTACAACAGATTTGTGCAGTAGACTAAATTGAAATGAACTAAACAGCCCTGCCTTCTCTGTCATCTGCTTTAGTCTTGTCTGTTTTTTGTTTTTTTTTTTTGTACCGGGAATCGAACTCAGGGCCTCATGCTTGCGGAGCAAACACTCTAACCACTGAGCTAAATCCCCAGCCCTTGCTTTGGTCTTCACTGCTGTATCTTTCATCTCCCATGACAGCTGTAGTTTCCGTCTTTTGCGGTAGAGATGAGATGCTCAGCAAAATCATTCTGCCCTGGAGTGTCAGATTTTGTGAGCCTCGTAAATTTGGGCTATTCAGTAGCAAATTCGTGTGCAGAGGGCAACTTTGTCGCAAAATGTTAATCTCAGTCTTGAATTATAACCTCTGTATATTCTTCTGAAAGACCCAATACTTAGTTACTGAGTTTGTGGTCCAAGGTATAGAAATTCCTACCTGTTATACTGGTTTTGTGAGCAACTTTGTTGCCTTATCATTGCTTTAAGCATAGTAAAACTTACTGTATTTCCCCTTCTATTCCTTTGGTATACTCGACCCACCACCTACTAGGGCAGAGAAATTCTGAAGGATCGTAAAAACATGTTTACAGAATAGACTTTTTTTTTTTATTACGGACGATGTTATACATTGTAACTGCACTGCTTAATGAATCACAATGTTTTCCTATAGCTTTGTATTCACTAGTAGTCTACTTTATATCCATGTGTAGCCTCCATTTCCTTCGTTTTTTCCTTAGTTTTAAACTTGATTCATAAAAAGTAGAAATCAGTTATCAACAGGGTTTTTTGTTATCTTCCTAAAGTAGTATTTCTTTAAATTTTCAAATACCTTTTGGTTTCCATGTTACTGTTGGAACATGACTAGTTTGATTACAAATTACATCTTCAGTGATGAAATTTACATTGAAAAGTTTACATCTGCATAATCATAATCTTAATTTTTAAATAATGGACAAAATTATGTGTGGATTTTTTGGAAACTGCCTTTATATTCAGATATACTTAATGTACTTATAATAACAAATTTTAAATAGCATTATAAAGACATTTGTAGTGTATTAATATGTTTGTGTGCTTTTTTTTTTTTGGTGCTGAGGCTCGAACTCAGGGCCTTGCACTTGCTAGGCAAGCACTCTAACCACCAAGCTAAATCCCCAGTCCCTGTGTAATATCATTTGATTGATGATAAAGATTAATGTACTGAAATGCAATAATGTATGCATCAAATTTGCAAATCCAAGCCATGCGTATAAGAGGGAGGCTAGACACAAGAATAAGGGGTCCTGGAATCTGAAAAAGAGAGCCTTCACACTGAGCTACAGCCCTAAATCCTTAGCCCTTTTTTCGAGACAGGGTCTCGCTATGTCCCTGAGTTGCCCAGGTTGGGCTCAAACTTGCAATCCTCCTGCCTCAGCCTTCTGGAATATTGCTGCTTTCTTACCAATGACCTACCCAACTGCACTTTATTCCTTCCACTTCCTGAGCAAAGATGACTTAGATAATCCATAAGTGAACCCTACAACCCTAGTACCTCAAAATCCAGGTTTAGAATCATTCCAAACCCTTTAAAAATCCTTATTTCTTCCTAGATGAGGCCCCTGGTTCTTCATGTTAATTGTTACAGCAAGTTTATAAACCTCATATTGTTATAATTGTGTTCCCTGGGAGGTTTATCCATATCTGTATCTGCTTTATCACTTTTCTGAGCTAAACATTAATTTACAGATTTTTATACTTTTATAGGACTAGCATTGAGCCACATAGTAATTGTCATGATTCTAGCTAGTAGTCACCACAATAATGAGACTATCTCATACCGGTAAAGTGTCTGCAGTTAATAAAGCATTTTAAATAAGCACCAGGTATCCCATGAATACTTACGTGTTGCTAACTGCTTTTCCTATTTTGTGCAATTTCATCTTGAACATGGTGACATCAGGATTTACTGCCGGTAGCTGTCAACTGCTGTTTACTTCCCTCCAATGGTCCAGAGAGGAACAAAGAATGATAAATCTTTTGCCTTTTTCCTGCCCACTGTAAATTTATAAGGTAAAAGTAACAGCAAAACTTGTAATCATCCAATTGTACCTTGTATAAAAGGGGCACTAAAGGTTTTTATGAAATTTGAGCTGAGTTTTATCTCAATTTGGTTCAGCAAACACTTACTGAGTACTAACTGTGTATCAAAAACACTTGCTATAACTTGGATCTGGAAAGTCTCCCAAAGGCCCGTGTGGTAAAGGCTTGGTCCCTTTCTTGGCACTACTGTAGAAATTTCAGAGCTGTGGCCTAGTAAAAAGTCTTCCAGTTCTGGTGGGGACAGAGGCTCCTGAAGGGGACAGTGGAACTCCAAGCCCTTTTATCTCTGCTCTTTCATCTCAGTCATCTTAACCATGAGGCAAGAAGCTTTGCTGTGCTTTGTGTTCCCCACCATGATATGCTGCCTCACCACTGGCTCAAGAGCAGTGTTTCCACCCAATCATGAACTGAAGCCTCACAGATTATTAGTCAAACCTTCTGTCAGCCAAGCATGGTGGTACACATCTGTATTCTCAGCATTTGAAGGCTGAGGCAGGAGGATTACTGTGAGTTCTAGGCCAACCTGGGCTACATAGTCAGTTCAGTCAAGGCCAGCCAGAACTACATAATGACACCTGTCTCAAAAAAAAAAAAAAAAAAAACCTTCCCTCTTTATAATTCCCTCTTTATAATTTGAACATCTCATATATTTTGTTACTGTAATAGAAAGCTGACTAACATAAATGCCAAGGTAAAAATATACTTATTAAGATGATACTCGTTTACCAGACACTGTAAGTATTGAAGATAGTAAGATAGTCTTCATATATAAAAATATTTCATTTTGCATTTTGAGTTGTTTCTTTTACAAATAAGGCAACACTTTTATTATTCTCATTGTAAAGTGTACAAATAGGTAACTGGAACAAATGGGATAAATGCATTTTTCCTTCACTAGAAGGAACTGAACCACATTCTTGTTTCTCAGGCAAAGAAATATTAGTGAAATCTGCGAACATTATACTTCTTATCATTTGTTTTTTAAAAAGTGTAATGTATACTAATGTTAAAATAAAGCAAGGTAGTACAACATATAAAAATATAATTCCACAAATTTATGAAAGGGTATTCTTTACCAGATCCATAAAAATGCATTCAAATAAGCACAAATCAAGACTAACGAGTTATACTTTTAAATGGGAAAAGTATCATGTGAGAGCAAAGGGGAAAATAAAATATATTTGTGCAAAGAAATACTGGAAGAACACTAAGAAAGTGATTATTTACTGGTAGTTGGTAGGGAATGAGCTGGAACAGACAGCTGGAATGGGTACAAGACACCTCAACAGCCCTGAGAGGCAGAAACAAGAGGATTGCAAGTCCTGCCTAGACAATTTAGCAAGACCTTGTCTCAAAACAAAACGTAAAAAAAGCTGGGAGCCAGGCATCATGGCACACGCCTGTAATCCCAGCACTTAGGAGGCTGAGGCAGGAGGACGGCCTCAAGTTTGTCAGCCTGGAATACGTAGAGACATTATCTAAAATAAATAAATAAATAATTTTTAAAAAGACTTTTTTTTTTTTTTTGTGGTGCCGGGGATCGAACTCAGGCCCTTGTGCTTACAAGGCAAGCACTCTAATCACTGAGCTAAATCCCCAGCCCTAAAAAAGACTTCTTAACATATATCTCAACATACTTTTGGTCTTCTAATTGTATGGATGTATTCATTATTCTAAGCAATAAAAAGTGTCAAAAAGCAATGCATAAGTTCAATCCCCAGCACCACCCCCGAAAAAAAAATGTAGACCTCTACAGACTAACTTAATTGGGCTGGAGATTTAGCTTAGAGGCAGAGCACTTGCCTACTAGCACAAGGCCCCGAGTTCGAACCCCAGCACACACAAAAAAAGTAGTTCTATCCCTTCGCGTTTTCTCTTATAACTTTCAGAGGGAAAAATACTAAAATTACACAAACTAAACAATTTCTTATTTCAAGCACAAAATATAAGAATGTCAAACATCATGGTATAAAAGCAATTTTGTCTTACCATTTTATGTTGTCACACATAAATAAGAATATAAATTGTATTAGCTTTTGCTAACTGTGACCAACACACTTGACACAGCTTAAAAGAGAATGAGGCAATGTTTGTTTCATGTTTTCTGAGGTTTCAGTCCATGGTAAGCGGGCTGCAAGGCAGAAACGTCATGGTGGAAAGACATGGCAGAGGAAAACTGCTCATCTCATGGCAGCCAGGAAGCAGAGAGCAGAGGCTGGGAACCAGATATAGTCCCCAGGGCCATGCTCCTGTGATCCACCCAGGCACACCTATAAATGTAATAATCTACTCATCTCTCAAACTAATCAATTTGAAAACCAGGATTAACATGGAAATGAAAAACTTGATCTGGGAAGTATTAGACTGACTGGATATGAATTGTATTTCACTCATGTAATCTTGGGAGTTTTACCAATTTTCTCTTTGGTAAAATAGTTGTAACTGGCATAGCACACAGTAAATGCTAAATAGATGCTAGTTACTAGAAAAAAAAAGTTACTTACATCTATATTTTAGTACACTAAGGCCCAAATCAATGATTTAAAGTTTATCAACCATTCTTACTTTCTTTTGAAATGTGAAATTTTAAAATTAATTTTACTTATTTAATATATTATAGAAAATAGTGTAACAAAAGTTTTGTTGTTGTCATTTTGGTGCAAAAACTTGGGACCAAACCAAGTTTATTTATTATACTAAACTCTTTAATAATAGAAGTAGGATGTAACAGAGTGGTAAACTAAGAGCAAAAATTAGCTCATAATTAAATCTAAAGAATCATATAAATGTAAGAAATAACTCTTTAGAGAGAGAAAGGTTTTTAGGTTTATTTATTTATGTTTTTTAAAACAGAGTCTCACTATGTAGTTCAAGCTGGGTTTAAACTCACTATGTAGCTCAGGTTGGCCTCAAACTTGTGGCAGTCCTCCTGCTTCAGCCTCCCAAGTGCTGGGATTACAGGCATGTAATCCACACCTAGCCTCATTTTATTCTTATGGATAAATATACATATATTTATAGGGTACAATGTGATATTTTACACTGTGGAATGCTCTAATCATACTAATTAACATACTTACCTCCTCAAATATTGTTTCTTTGTGGCCAGAACATTTACAATTCTCTTTCAACTATTTTGAAAGACAGGTTATTATTTTACTTACTATACTATGCAATAGATCACCAAAATTTATTCCTAATTGAACTTTGCATCCTTCGACCATCTTCCCTTTCCCTGTGTACTACCCATCCCCCAGCCTCTGGTAACCACCCTTCTACTCTGTACCTCTATGGATTCAAACTTTTTGAGATAAGAAAGGATGATATTTTAAAATACTATTGACAATCTGAAGCCAAAATTCAATAGATTGTGATAAAGTTTTGGAGGTGGCCTTTATGCTAGTGGTGGGACAGAAGCAGCAAGAAGTTGTCTAAAGATAGTTTGATGGGATACAGGAGAGAGATACAATGGGTGTTAGCCTTGTCTGGATGACCTGTCAACTAAAATAAGGTGGAACTGTGGTTCCCAGAATTTCCATCCCCACCTAGATCCCATCTTAAGGTGGTATTGTATCACAAAGAACTGAACTGGCCTTTGCTCCTGACTCCTGGAAGAAGCCAAAGTTCTTGGAATTTCTCAAGGTAAAAGTATCTTTGTTATTCACAGTAAACCCAGATAGTTTATGCTACTGCAGTGACTCATCTCACCAGAGGCCCCAAGAAAATTTCAGAAAGGGACCTGGCTATACTGCAGAGGTCAACCATGATTAGAGGTTTGGGTTTTAAGTAGCATGATGTAATCTTGATCTCTTGGGAGGGTAAGGGGCTGGAGATGGAGTTCAATGATGTGGCCAAGGATTCAATCCATGATGCCTATTTAATGAAATCCCAATAAAAACTCCGGACATCAAAGCTCAGAGGTGGTTCATGGTAATAATGTACTGATTTCCCAGAAGGGTCATGCATACTGACTCCATAAGACATACAAGCTTCATTTTTAAGACACTCCTTGGTCTCTCCCTATGTATTTTCTTTTGGCAGGTTTTGGTGTGCTCTTTTTGCCGCAGTAAATCTCAATTACAGATGTTTCATAATAAGTCCTGTGAGTCTTTCTAGTAAACTGTTGAGTCTGTAGGGGCAATGGATACTTCCGAATTTGTAGTCAATCAGTCAGAAGTTTGGGTGGCCTAAGAGTGCCTGAGCTTGCGGCTGTTGTCTGAATTGAGACTGTTTTGTTTTATCCCTTTACGCAACACAGGTACTTAGTTTGTTTGCTGCAACTGGGTAAAATTGAGGAGAAGATCATCAACAGGAACTTCCTAAGAATTCTCCCATAAAGCTATTAAATGGTGCTGGGAAAACTGGCTTTCCATAAGCCGAAGATTGACCCTAGACCCATACTTCTCACCATGCACCAAACTAAAATTGAAATGGGTCAAAGATCTAAATTTTAAATAGAAACACTCAATCTGCTGGAAAATAAAATAGGTAAAACTCCAGAAGACATGGGGGTGGGCAATGACTTTAAAAACAAAACTCCAGCAGCAAAGGAGATACTACAATCAACAAATGGGATCAAATCAAATTAAAAATCTCCTGCACAGCAAAGGAAACTAAGAATGAAGAGACAATCGACAGAAATATTTTTGCCAGCTATTCAAGATATTAGACAGAGGACTAGGATCTTGAATATGTGAAGAACAATAAAAAAAAAAAAAGAGACCACCCCAAATTTAACAATCCAATCCAAACATAGGCATGTGAAATGAATAGACACTTCTCAGGTGAAGAAGTACAATCAGCCAACAAGTACATGAAAAAATGCTCAACATCACTGTCATTCAACAAATGCAAATTAAAACAGTATCGATTCCATCTCACACCAGAGAGAATGGCCATCATCAAGAAATCAACCATAACAAATGCTGGTGAGGCTGTGGGAATGAAGGAACCCTTCTCTATTATTGAAGGGAGTGTAAACTGGTATATCCACTATGGAAAGCAGTATGGAGAATCCTCAAAAAACTGAAGAGGTTCCATTTGACCCAGTAATTCCTCTTCTAGGTAACCTCCCAAGAGTTAAAGTCATCATACTATAATATGCACACCCACGTGTATAGCAGCAAAATTTACAATAGCTGAATCATTGAAACAGCCCATATGCCCATCCATAGATGAATAAATATGTTATTTATACACAATGGAGTACTACTCTGCCATAAAGAAAGATAAACGAGATATTTTTAGGTAAGTGGATGCACTTCAAAAACATAACTTTAAGTGAAATAAATCAGACGCAAGTTTAAATATCACATTGTTTCTCTTGTATAAATAAGGAGTAAAATGGAGGACAGATATTAAGTAGGAAGATCTTTTTCAAATGGGAAGGGGAACAAGAAATGGGGAAGGAGTGAAGGAAGGAAAAACAGATTTTAGGAAAAATAAAATGAAAACAGAGCTTTTGTAAATGCGGATGGGAAGAAGGGTCAGAAGGAAAGGAGAAGGAGACCAAAAAAAAAATGATGTACATGTACAAATCCCCCAGGATGAATCTAATCATTATGTACTACAAACACATGCTAATAAAATTTTTAAAAAGCCATTTAAAAAAGATTGTTCTACATCAAGATTACCTGTGAACCAGTGAAAGGATCTAAACCACAAACACAATAAAGTAGTATTAATCTTTGTTAATACCTATACATATACTGAGTTAATAAATATACCTGAAAATAACAGGCTCACTGGGAAAAAATCCTATTAAAATGCTCACATTTTTTCATCTTAATTCAATTCTGAGTAGTTACAGAGTTGTATTTATTTAGCTAGACACAGAACAATACTTTCAGAAACAGGAAATCTGACTATATATAAAACTTCTAGAGAATAAGGACTTAACTAAATTGGTTTACAGAGCTCCAAACTACACTCCAGAGGTCAATGAACACCTAATCCTAAAAGCACCAAATTCAGTATCTATAAAAGATATACAATATTTCAGGATGCTCAAAGTTAAACTGGCACTTTTTTTCCTTAACCACACTTTGCTCTGAGAGTAGTTCAAGCTGGCCTTGAACTCTATGTGAGTTGGCCTCAACCTCGCAGTGGTCCTCCCACCTCGGCGGCACTCTCCCCCTGCCCTGGCCAGTGCTGGAATTACAGGCATGTGCCACCCACCAAACATCCCTGAATAAAAACATGTTGCAGACATAATACAAAATAGTGATGTAAAAGGAAAAAAAAAGATACACTCCTCCTGTTTATGTTTTTAATATATTAAAAAGGAACAGTACAAATGCTGTGATTAATATTAAAAAAGATCCAAATTTTTCAAGAAATGAATTTTATAAACAAAAGGAAACAGCATCTTAATACACAAAAGTTTTGTTAAGATTTTAAAATTTTAAAAGCAGAAAAATGTTAACATTAAATTCTTCCAATGTTCCAACAAAAAATAATTTGTACAATCTCTGTAATAAAATGTGTCCTTCGTACACACATCTTGGGTACTTGGAAATTGTTAAAATTTCTAAAGTTTGAGTGAGAGAAGCAACACATAAAGATTTCATGAATCTTTCTTCCCAAAAAGAATACTTGCAGTAAAAATTTTACCTTGTTATGCAGTGACATTTTTGTTCTTCCTGAAAAAGGGGATTTACATTAATACTGTAATTTTCCATGTAAAAATATACACATATAGATATTTCATGAACTTAACTTCCTGAGTGACCAGTCATACATCAAACATGATTTAATGAAAAATTTCTAAAATTTTAGAATGAAATAGCATGTGCAGATTTATACTTGTATGGTAAAGCTACAAAGAGCATGTCACGGAATTTATACTTCAATTCTCTAAATTAACCAAAAGGATTTATTCTCAACCAGTAACTTTCTGAAACTATTAATAAAAACAAATCACTGAAAAATTGTATTTTCTAATTAACAAAATACAAATAGCCATTTGAGACCATCAACTTGACTTCGTATTATACACACCAAAACTGGATTCACTTAACATGAAATTTCTTGCAGTACAAAAAATTAAAATATTTGCTTTATAATACAACCTACCTATGAGGTCTGATCAAAGTATACAGGAATGTTTAGATTTTAAAAATTTGTTACAATCAAAGACATACTGCCATTATGGCAGTATACCAACATGTCTTTTACTATAAATTTTTTTTTTCAAAATTTAAACATCGTATTTTTTTTAAATCATCCCTGGTATACAATTCACCCTTCTGAAACTGTCTAAACAACTGGAACTGTGGTACTTTCTTTTGCATAAAACCCTTTCCTCTTCATAAAACCCTGAGGTGAAAGGTTATTTATGAAATAAAACTGGAACCACAATTCTCATTTCTGTATTAAACTGTAGCTGTTAGGTTAAATTAAAAAAAAAAAGTGGGGGCTGGGGATTTAGCTCAGTGATTAGAGTGCTTGC
>PVJO010012702.1:0-54402 GCA_004026905.1 Hystrix cristata | reverse complement strand
TTGGTACAAGCTATCTTAACAGTAATGTATTACTAAATTGCTTTCCAAAGTACCTCACAGCATTTTCTCCATTTCCTGAACAAATCTTGCAAAATTAGGTTTTTCATTTTTGCAAATCTTAATAAGTGATAAGTAATAGCTTTTATTTTTGATGATCATTTCCGGGAGTGCTAGAGAGCTGATCATTTCTTCTTAAGTTTATTGACTCTTTGTAGTTCTGTTTCCATGAATTAAGCAAACCAGTTGCCTATTTTCTGCTGGGTTGTCTTTCACATTGCAGATTGGTAGGAGTTCTTTGATTATTCATTGTTAGATAAGTGGCTTTTTAGATATCTGCTCCCAGTATGTCCCTTGCTTTTAACTTCGATTTTTATACTTATTTTGTATTCCAATTTTACATTTTGGTACCATTAAATTTAATGTTCTTCCTTGTGGGTTCTTATTTATGGACGTGGTGTCTGTTTAGTATGTTATTCTATTTGTTACTGTGCAGATATTTTGTAGATAAGTAGCCTCCCCTATCAGTTCTGTTTCTCTGGAGAACGATGACTGATAATACTACTCATGTAGCCACCCATTTATTTGAGTAAAATGTCTTAAATGGTGAAAGGGGAAGGGGACATAAAAAGAATTAGGGTGTGTTATATATGTCCACCAACTCCCCATGATGAATGTAATGATTATGTACTGCCAACATATACTAATAAAAATAAAAAATAAAACATTCTATAGTAATAAATTCAGTTATCATAAAACAAAATGACATCATAAACCTCTATCTCAAGATGCTTATATGTTTTCTTCTAGTATTGGTATAGATTTTTATTATTTTAGTTTTAAAATTAATACCTGTATAAACTTTCTTCATTTGGAGAATTGCTACATATACATATTACTTCTTGATGTTTTTTACTTTCTCTTTCTCTCCCTCCCTCAGGGTGTATTGTATTTGAAATATGTGTGTGTATGCATGTTTACATAAGTGTATATCTGTCTATTTGAGGTAAGTGAGTTTAATATATTTTTCTTAAATTTTTGATATGGTAAATTCCAGACCTTTCAAGGTATTTTTTCTTCTTTCTTTTTCCAAAACTCTTCTCTCCTAACACCTGGATACTGCATCCCTAACCATTTGTTTATGTTCTGGTTTATATATCACATACACTGGATAGTCATTCAGTATTTCCACTTGATCAACACTCAGAATTATTATTTTCAGAGACTCTACTGATTTACAATAGATTTTTTCTGGATTAGAAAATTATCCCACTCAAAACAAGCAAAAAGTCAAGGTTGTTGTATCAGATCTATCTTGAGAGGAAGGAACATAGTACTTATTAACTCATACTGCATGTAGCATATTGTACAAGGTATTCACACATCGTTTTAACAATTTCTACTTCCCTATGAGACAGATAGTATCAATCTCATTTTATACATGAGAAAACTGAGTTCAGAGTGATTAAAGAATTTGATTAAGGCTACATGAGTGATATATCAGTTACGGTTCTCCTGAGAAACAGAACCAATAGACAAGGTTACATATATATGAAATATCCGCAGTGCAAAACTTAGATTAGCATGTTGGATGGGTATTATAGCCTAACCAAACTGACATAAAATTAGCCATCATAAGTGATAAAAGAGAAAAATGTAATATGAACCTTTTTATGAGTGTCCAAAACCTCTATTTGTAACCACAGTGATTCTTTTCTGCTTCTCTGTACTTGAGTTTTTGCTTTGCACATAGTAGTACCTCTATCATCTATGTATCTATCTGTCACCTATCTATCCATCTAGCTAGCTAGCTATCTTTAATGGGTGAATCTGGGTGAATCAGTAAAGTCCCCCTTTTAAATAACTGATTTCTTGGTTTCCTGAATTCTCTTCTCTCTAAGATTCATCATATTTGCTTTAGGATCTTTGCTGTTTAAGCTGATTGCCTGTTTAATTTCATAGTTAATTGAACATCAAGAACTTTGGAAGTATTTTTCCTTCCACTGTCCTACTTATCCTTCCTTATAGAAATATATGGTTCTGGATCTTCACTCTACCTGTCCCTCAATTGTAGTAACCCCTCCCCCCCAAAAAAAAAAACAAACCCAAACAAAACAAAACCTGATGGGATTCCCTGTTGTAGCTATCTGAATTTGCTTGCTCCTATACTCTAGGATGCAGACCTTCTTAGAGTGTCCTGCCCTTCCAACACAAAACTCAGGTTAGGGCCTCAAGGATATCATGATAGAAATCAGTGATCATAGCTCAGGATTAATTTTAAGAAAGAGGTGGGGTAGAATCTTTATTGACCTCAGTGCTTTCCCTGAAATTTTGTTAGTTACTACTTTTTTTTTGGGGGGTGCTGTGGATCGAGCTCAGGGCCTTGTGCTTACTAGGTAAGTGCTCTACAACTGAGCTAAACCCCCAACTCCACTACTGCTATTTTTAATAAACCTCTGACACAAGCTTATCTTGTTATATCATCTTTCTACTAAAATATTAATGAAAGGGAAGACAGTTTAATCGAATGGATTATTAGTTGGATTACTATTAATTGAGATTTCATGGTATTGTTTATAATGTAAGTCACCCTGGTGCTATTTTATTTAATATCTACTAAAAATATTGTTAAGCAGTGAATTAAAGTAAATGACAAGGAAATCCATTGCCACTTATTAATTCTTATGAATTAGTTAGAACGTAAACAAGCATGGTGGTTAAGTTAACATTTCTGCTTCCCAAATAGAGTGTAAATTATTTCAAGAATTGTCCTGTTCTCTATCAGTGTTTGGGGACCATACAATATCTTGTGTTGAATTTTAAGAGACCAGCAAGGAACTTACCATGCTTAAAACTTGGTTTACTTTTCCTGGTCACTTCTTTTCCTGGTAAGTGAAGTGAGACCACTGGATTTGCATACAAGGATTATCCAAGTAAACAGAAAATACTTAAATTGAAAAGTTTATCACAGTAAAAGACATATTGTCATTAACTCCTTTGAAAATACTCCCTCTTGCTTTGAATACACTTATTGCATTGTTCTTGGCACTTTCTAAAGCAGTTCTGGAAGTTCTATTTTGTGAATATCTTTATGAGGTGCGATTAAAAACATGTGGAAAATACTGCTGCTAAGCTCCATCCAATGGAAAGGCAGACTCATAAAAACATTACAGTGTGTCCTCATCCATTTTATTCACTGTATCTGAAACTTCGCTGCTTCTGGCTCTTCCCCCAAATCAAAATGAGTACGAATGGTAAATGAGTATGAATGATAAATGAGTATGAATGGTAAAGAGTATGAATGGTAAATGTTTTGACTGGATTCAGGACATTAAGACATCCATGATGGCACAACTAAAGACTTTCATGAAAGATTTCCCGTACTGCTTCAGAAAGTGCCAAGAATTATGGGATATGTGTATTCAAAGTGTGTGTGAATAGGGAGGTATTTTGAGGAGAATTAATGGCAGTTTGTCATTACTGTTATAAATTTTTAAAAACAAACATTCACCTTATTTGTTGATCACATCTCATATACTCATATTTAACAAGATGAAGAAATTTATCCTTTGAAGGTCAGAGGACATGAATCTCCCCAAAGGCCAAATTTGGAGGTCTTAAATGTGAGGAAGAGTAGCCTCAGATAATGGTTCATTTGTGCTGTAATCTTTGTTTGCAGTACTCTTCTTAAAGGGCATTTCCTAGAAACATTCCTAGAATAAGCCTGACCCACAGGATTATTCCGTCTCTGAATTATTTCAGTACTTATATTGCTTTGACATATTGTCTAGTTATAAGAACTGGAGTAATTCAGTCATTTAATAAGTATGTATTGAGTTCCTAACATGTGCCACACGCTTCTAAGAATTTGGTGATAAACCAGTGAATAGCACAGTCTTTGTCCCTGACCCAGCTAAGCACACATAGGTCAAGCTTATCTTGGTTTTCTGTCTAATGCTGCTGCTTCCACTTCAAAACAGCTGACATACTGAGCTCTGGATTTTTTCTTACTTTATCTTTGAAGACCTACCTGATCCTTAGGTATAGTGGAGTCAGAGAGAATAGGTTTCAATCCTTATTCTGCAGAAAGGGAACTTGCACTCTGTACTCTGTTACTCTAATATACGCTCTCTATTTGGCCAGCATTGGCACTTAAGCGACCCCTGTTTTGAGGACAAATATTTGTGAGGTAGCCGCTCAGCCACTGGGTAGATGGCTTGTAGCTTTACAGAGGCCTCCCCAGTGATTGACTCACTGGTCTGTAAGGCCACACATACAGCTGCTAGTTGCTTTTCTGTGAAGGAAGAGCAGACCTCCATCCCCTTCTACAGTTGTGACTAAAATTCTACAGGCACGCATACTGCTTTGTGTGCTGCCACAGTCTCCAGCCAAAGCCCTCAGTGGTTACATGAACATCGAGTTCATTGGGGTGCCAGGAGTCAGCCACCTGCAGGGCTTGTGCCTGTTGCACAGCCCACTTTGCCACCTCAAATGCCTGGTTGGCATCTTGTACTCCATCTGCTGGCTTGGCCTCTTCTGTCCTATCTGCCTCTTTGGGATCTTCTGTCCTATCACAGTATATATACCCTTTTTGCTCTGGTTTGCTCTGGTTGTGTTTTAGGATCTGGGAAAAATGGGGACTAAAAGCCCTCCAATACCTCAAAAGCCCTAGGAAAGTCTGCAACCGTTTCACTGTGGTAGGATGAGGACACCTCTGCATCCCATCGCTAACACCCTCTGGAATTGACTATCCCACCTAACCAAACAATCCTCAAAAACTTGACAGGGATCCCAGGTCCCCAGACACTGCCTCACTGATGGCCTATCTATATACTGCTAGGTGCTGACAGTTACCACCAGCAGTGAGCTCCAGACCTGCAAGAACATCAGAAGTTAACATACTATTGTTACGGCAAAAGTGTTAAATAGCTCTGTGTTACAGTTTTGTGTTACAGCTCTTGTGTTACAGCCCAGACCATCAAGAAGCCAAGTGCTGCACTTGGAGGGTTGGAGAACTCAGTTTATTATGCCGGTGTCTCCAGACGGGCTATGGACCTAAGAATCTGAGGCCCTGAGATTAGAGCTGCCTCTATTTTTATAGAGTCAGTGGGCTGCACCTACTGGCAGGCGCTAATTGGTTGACAGGTTGCTGGTATTTGCATAAGCCAGGAGTTACTGGGGAACGGTACAGTACAGGGGTCTCTAGGAAGGTTACATAGCAGGGGGGCTGCTAGGAGAGCTACATAACACAGTTAAGGGCACTGGGAGTTCAGAAGGGTAACTTATAAGAACATAGCAAGTTACACTTTATCAGAACATTTGTCAGCCCCTAGTTGAACTTTGGACAGGCTGATCAACAAAACATTTCACATTCAAGGTGGGAACTTACAGAGACATTTTACATCTGCAAAGGGATTTGCTGTTTTGATGGAATACAAATTCTGTGATGTGCAGAACAGAATAAAGTTCCTGGCTTTTGTTAAAGGGGGTGTCTTGGGTTTTCTTCTTCATTATCATCAACATAATGAAATAACTGAACATCCCATGGGGCCAGCCATACAGCCAAGTCCTTTGTCATCAGCCCATGGCACATACATAGTAGGGGTGTGCAACTAAGGCTGTGACAACACAATGAATGTCCATTGTCTTTTTTTTTCATGTGAAGGCAAACTTCTTGACTCTCAGCAGCTATGTCCATAGAGAGCATTGTTGTTTGCAATCTCAACCCCTGGAGGATGCCCACCCCCAGGATGTACCCAGGTACCAAGGTGAAGTGCATGGTGTAGTCCTGAGGAGGCATATGGTTTGTACCCCAGAGTCACGATCACCAGTGTCATTTTGATGGTATGTCTCTTGTGGCCATCTATGTAGGCTGCCTTACCCAGGAATTTATCAGGAGTGCCATAAATCGGGTTATAGTCTGTCCTGATATGTCTCAGTATGCAACCGTGGCAGTTCAGAGGATGAAAAATTACTGAGTCAAAATTCAGTTTAAACTCCAAGAGGCTCAGAGGGACTGCTTCACCAAGACGCACCCACGTGAGAAAGTCTCAGGAAAACAGCATCGATATGAGAAACCTCTGGCCTTTTAGTTGTAACCCAAGGGTGTCAGAACAAAGGTGTAAAAGAAAAACATTTGCATAGGAGTGTTGGTCAGAGGAAAGGGAAGGAAGAAGAAGGGCTGCTACACAAGCTTATTGGGGCATGAGGAACACAATGGCCAGAGCAAACAGCTCTGTGAGTAGCTTTGTTTCTAGTTCTGCTCGTGCTCGGCTGTTGCCCTTCAGATCTGCTCTCATCTTTAACTATACATTCCAGGAGCCCCCTGTAGTTGCTCCAGGGGTCCCTTCCTCTTCGCAGTCATTTTAATCACTCTTCCAGCCAGAGTCTCAATGTCTAGTAGCACAAGCACACAGTGCACATTTGCATGTGTGTGTGTGGGGGGGGCAATGAATAGCAAGCCCAACACGAAGCCCCTGGTCCTCTGGCATTCCCCAAATAGGGCACAGTGGCCCAGTCCCTAGTCAAAAATCACAGCGTTATCCATAGAAGCCATGTAGTCCTGCAAGTTTATGGCCTGGGTCTGGACTACTTGTTTCCCCTGGGAAATCTTTCCCTTTCGGAACCAATCAAGGTGTGTCTTTAAAGGGTAAACAGCACATCATTTGGCTGTTTTCAGTCTGCTGGGGCTCCTGCTTCTTTACAATGTTAACTCCTCTCTCTTTCCTCTGCCCCTCAGCATCTCCCGCAACTGCATTGTAGCTGCCTCTTCCATCCAGCTTTGGGCTCAGTTCCAGCTTTAGATCTGGCTCCTGGCTCCTGGCGACTGCCAGTGCCAGCTGCCCTAGCAGTCTTGCTTTAGCTCCTCCAAACCCCACTGGCTACCACCTTTGCCGCCTCCATCAAGCAGTGGCTGTCCCACGTTCAGCCCCCATATGATGCGCATCAGTTCTGTGTACTCACGTTCTCTGGCTGGAGTCTCTCCAGACTGTCCATGCTGATGCCACAAGCCAGTCTATCTTTGGCCCAGAGAGCCATAACTCAGTTTCTGTCTCACCACTGGATGGGCCTTCCTGCACAAGAGCACCAGAGTCTCCTCAGCTGCAGAGTTGTCCGTGTCAGTGAGCTCTGCTATCTTGGCAGTATGCATTCTTTCTAGAAATGATTTATGAGCAGCATGTACCTCTTCTTTTAACTCTTTGCTGCAGATGTCTCCTCTTAATGAAGTTTCTTCCTTGGCCCGGGCTGTGATGAATCCTGCCACACTACACCAATCGTCTTGTCACCAGGTCAGACTGGAGAGGTTCATTTGAGATTCAGGTAACCTGAAGAAGAGACGCATAGTCACGGAAATGTCTGAATGAGCTCTTATTCTCAGGTGCCACTCAGCTGTGTGCGCTCACGGCAGTCCTCAGGCTCCTAGCCTGTCCATTTTCAAAATAGTCCTTGGCCACTTAGTCTCCCGCCAGCTCTCATGGCAGTCTACATTTATACCAAAATGCACATAGTGGCCATGTGCCAGTGATGACTTTGGCTATATCAGTTATTTACATAGACCGATGAGGTGCACCCGCACCGAAATCTTGCTGACTTGAACTTAATGTCCACTGGAAATCACCCCCAACCCAGCCTGAACCAAAGTGCAGCCATTTTAGGCTTTACTTTTCCTTACAGACTGAAGGGGATGACAAAATCCTGGGTTTTGAAAAGACATGAATTTTGACTGTTATTTTACTGAGTATGTGAGCTTGGGTAAGTTCCTTAATCTTTCTGAACATTAATGTCCTCATCAGTAAAATGAGAAAAATATCAATTGCCTCAAAGAAAAATATGGAGAATTTTGAGAAAGTTATTGTGCAAATAAGCTACCTGTACATTACAAAATGGTATCTATTGTTGTATTGCTGCATCTGCCCCAGAAGACAGTCATGATTTTAAGGGATGTATTTAATTGCAGAGAGTATTAAACAAATTAATCAGTGCAGTTAGATATTACCATTTTCTTTTCTCCTTCTTGGCCCCAGTTTCCAGATTTGCCGGGTCTCCTATCTCTTCATCTTAGTGATGCAGCAGCTGGAGTTATCCTTGGTCCCTTTTATCCTGCTGTGTCTGTCTTTATGTAAAATGCTGCCAAGTGCCGCATTGTTCAAATAAAATAAATAGAACCAATCTGAGGTTTAGTGGCCAGAAACAGGATACATGATCTTTGGAATACAAGGGATTTTAGTGAGGTGCAGGAGAAGGAAGGTAGGAATGGGGATGGCTTGTCTGATCCAAGTTTTATAGAGGGCTTTAGATATTCTCCACTTAGTTAGAAAGCTGAATTTATTTGATTAGGCAAATTCTAATTGATCCCATGTTTCTACCTGTCATGATTAAAAATATGAACAAGTCACTCTTAACTGAGATTTTTAAAGCAAATAGGAGAATTGTTATAGAGGGAATTCAAGCAGGTGACTGAGAGTGAAGCAGCAAGACCATTAAGGATCCCCTCACTATTCTATTCTACTTTTAGTCACTTTACTTTTGTGGCCTTAATTATCCCATCTGTTAAAGGAGAAGTGTGAATTATATGACCGTGTGGTTGCTTTCTACCTCTAACAGTCTATGGTTTGTCTGATGAGCAAGTTCAGGCTAGATTTCTTTTTTATAGCTGCCTACTGAAACTCTCTTTCGTGGGTTGTTAGGCAAGTATGTAGATATAGAGCAAGAGCCCCAGTAGCCTCTGCCTGACAGCTCCCAATAGCTACTAATCCATTAGTATCTTTAGTCTCTTTTAAAAATTCATTTTAGAGGCTTGGGATGTGGCTCAATGGTAGAGTGCTTGCTTAGCTTGTACAAAAACCCTGGTTCAATCCCCAAAACTGCAAATAATCACCTTAGCTTATCTATCCTTTTCCCCCTCCAGTGATTAGTGAACTTTTTTCAGTTATATTGGGGAGGCTAAATGCATTTTTACTGTGATAATGTGTGATAATTTTGAGAGAAATTCAAAGTAATGCATCTGTTCAATTGCCTATATTTTCCCTTGAAGGAAGTTATTACCAGGTGTATCTTCTCATCACAGCAAAAGGGTTTAGATGCATGTGAATTTTATCAAATGAGAGAAAAATCCGTCCCCTTCCTAATGTACAATATGCACACGTGAACAATGGATTCTTTGCAGTGATCAGGAACATAAGGAAATGTTTTGGATACAGAAACAGAAGTACAGAGTTTACCTACAACTTGCACAGCGTCTGTTGTTTATCCTCAGGGGTTGCATTACAGGTGAAGGGCTACTTGAGAGCCTAGTAAAATGAGACTGTTCATTCCAAATGAAAGAAATATGTGCCATTAAAAAGTACTAAAATGTAAAACTTTTCATTTACTCCTCTCTCACACTCACCTCCTTGCTCACTTTCTGTGCTGTTTTTATTGCCAGTTGTTGTCATTCTAAGTAAATGAAGAATAAACTTTTAAATTATTATTTTGGATTTTACCATTTAAGTTTATATTACACAATGCTAGTCCTAAACACAAGTATAAGCATTTAAGTTGTATGCATAATCATGCAAATTACACAATTTGCATTTTATAGTCCATGCATGCATATGTATTTCACCCTCACCTGAACAATGAATCTTGTGCAAACTAAGTAACCTGTTTTATTTTATTTTTATTGGTACATGTTTGCAGTATATAACTTTTGGATTACTTGTATAGCATTGGTACATATACATAATAGATTTTAATTCCTTTTTTTATCCCAATTCCCTCTCCTCCCTCCATCTTTTGATCTCCTTTCCATTTGAGAAAGATTGATCTCCCTAATTCCTGTGAATGACCTTTTAATTTACTATGTATTTATAATTTGGGTTTCTCCTGTAAGAGAAGCCATGCAATATTTAAGCTTAAGAGTCTGATTTATTTCCCTTAACATTATGGTGTCAAGGTACATCCATTTCCCTACAAATGAATCAAGTTTATCTTCTTTATGGCATAGTAGTATCCCATTGTATGTATTTCTTTATATATGCACATTATATCAAGTCTTTCCAGCTGAGCAAGGAAGGATAGCACTAAAACTACGATTGCCATAATTTTCCTTTGCTTTCTGTATCCTAATTTTCCACATAAATTGTTGGCTAACCCCCGGGAAGTAGCACGGATAGGAGTGAATGCGGTAGGGTTCTGTGGTCATGCATGTTTCTTACAATGACAACACCATCTTTCTGCACTTGAAACAGAAATCATTGTTTTGACATGAAATAACAGGGATTTTTGCATGTTTTTGTACTTTATTGAAATGAAATCATTCAGCATGAGCTCTCACTTTTTTTATCTTAATATTATGTTTGCGAGAATCATCTATTTTTTATATGTATTTGTCATTTATTCTTTCAGTGTTTAGCATTCTCTGTGCGAATATACTACAATTTATCCATTTTATTATTGATGGACTTTTGGACAGTTTCCAGATTTTGGAGATGGGAGACAATGAATGTGGAGACATTTATTAGGAAGATACCATATTCATAGGAAATTCAAATATGAAATAGGGCTTGAAAGCATAGGTTACACACACACATACACACACACACACTCAAATACTACTTCTAACTGCATAGAACTTGCAGGAAGAAGTTGGCATCATGATTTCGAACTGGAAGTGGTAGGTCAGAAGAAAGCTGGCAGCATGTTGTTTGCACACTAACAGGCATCATTGACCCCTAATGGAGCCTCTGATTACTCACATTCCTTGCCCCTTCGTTTTAACAGGGTGGGTGGAGGCGAACGGATAAATGGAAAACCCGAGAGAGAGCTACTGTTGTTTGCTCAGTACATTGTGACCAGGATTCATTAGGGAGCATGGAAGAGACATCCAGCAAGAGTCAGCTTTTGATATTTGGTGCTTTCTTAAAATCCAGAATATTTATGTCTTAAATTCTGTTGTGCTTTCTAGAAATACCACTTTTTCCTAGAATGTTTCTAATAATTCTAAATATTCTCACAATGATGTCCAGACACAACACTGTTAGATAGGAATAGGAAATTTCCTGCCTTAAGTAGTTACTAGTACTTTAGATTTTCTTTTTTTTCTGATACTGTCTAGTGTTCAAATCTGGCTTCTTTCTCCCAACCTAAGCACACAAGAGACAGACCAATTGGAAGGAGAATGCATACATCGGGCACCTCACCTGCCTTTTGGTTGTTATGCAGGTTACGAAAAGGTGAGTGTTTCCTACTGACTAATGTATCCTAATCATACCCTATTGCTTTTCTCTCTTGTCTAGTTGTTGAGCCAATATAAAATGTTGGTTCATATGTAAAGGTTTTCCTGATCCTTTCTCCAAATAAATCACTTTCTTCTCTTATTCCTTAATACTGGACAATGTCTAAATATTTGCTGAATGGTGAGGGAAGGATTTTACAGAGGACTGAACTAATTATGCCTTACCACTTTCAATAGTATTTCACTTATTAGAACAAAGCTAGAAGAAGCTAGAACGTAAGGGAAATGTTTCAGGATATAGGATTGGGTAAGTATTTTCAGATAAGACTTCAAAAGCACAGGAAACAAATGAAAAAATAGATATATGGGATTACATCAAAATAAAAGCATCTGTACAGCAAATAAAGTATTCACAGAGTTAAGGGACAATCTACAAAAGGGAGAAATATTTGCAAACCATATATCTGACAAGGGGTGAGATCCAGAATATATAATGTTTTCCCCAAAACTCAATAGCAAAATGAAACCTAAACAACCACAAATAACTCATTTAAAACTGGACTATAGGTCTAAACAGTCATTTCTCAAAAGAAGATAGGCAAATAGCTAACAGGTACATGGAAAAATGGTCAACATCAGTAATTTTCAGGGAAATGTAAATCAAAACCACAATGAGATATCATCTCACCCCAGTAAGTGAGGATAATATCAGAAAGACTAAAGATTACTAACATTGGCAAGGCTGTGGAGAAAAGGGAACCCTTGCACACTTTGGTAGAAATATAAATTAGTACAGCAATTATGGGAAACACTACTGAGGTCCCTCAGAAAATTAAAAATATGACTACCCTATGATACAAAATCCCACTACTGGGTATATATTCAAAGGAAATGAAATCAGTACATCAAAGGCACTTCTGCAGTCCTGTGTTCATTGCTGCACTCTTCACAATAGTAAAAAAAAAAAAGGAAACAATTTAAGTGTCTATCAGTTGACAAATAGGTACAAATATATGGTATATATATACACAATGGAATACTGTTCAACCATTAAAAAGAATACAATCCTGTTATTGACACAAAGGGGATAGAACTGGAGATCATGATGTTATGTGAAACGAGCCAGGCACAGAAAGACAAGTACCTTTAGATCTCACTCAAACATGGAATCTAAAACAGTTGACTGTGTAGAAATTTGAGGGTAGAATGGCAAGCAGGAAGAGGGATTGGGGAAGATTAATCAATGGATACTGTTACAGTGAGACTGGATCAAGAAGTTCTGCAAAATAAAAGTTCTAGTGTGTTATTGTACAGTAGGGCTACTATAGATAATGATAATGTACTCTACATTTCAAAAAAAACTAAAAGAATTTTGAAAGTTTTCACTGTAAAGAAATTATAAATATTTGAGGAGATATATTTAGCCTGACTGTCTCAAACATTAGACAATATGTACATGTATAAAGAGATATTCTTTTCTCATCATGTCTCTTGTGAGTTCTAAATGATTCCAGTCTCTGGATGTCCACCTAATTCCCCAGATTTGGCAGATTTTCTGCCGTAATTTCCATGACAAGTTTCTGTATGGCACTAGCCTGTATTTCTTTACCTTCCTTGAGTCTTAAATTTGGCCTTTTAATGTCGAGCTAGAGTTCTTGATTATTCTGTTCACAGATATTTATTCTTTTTCTTTATTACTGTTATAAAATTCTCATGCTTCCACCTTGTCTTCTATCCCCGATATTCTTTTTTGTGTTTCATCTAGTTTACTGTTAAGAAGTGTTTGACTTGTTGGGGATTTTATTTACAGGATGTTTCTTTGGTTCTTTTTCAGAACCTTCATTTCTTTATTGAAATGTTATTTCGTATCCTGCATTCTCTTTCTTAATTCATTCATTTGGTTATTTGTGTCTTTGAGTTCATTGATCATTTTAACAATTCATTTCTTCTACTCTTTATTTCCATGTACTTTGAGTTTCTTGATAATTTTTTTTTAAATTTATAAATCAGTTTTTATTTACAGATTTATCTTTCTTAAAGTACATTTTAGTTAACAAATCTGTTTACACAGGTATACACGGGAATTCATCCCAGTTATTTTACAGATCATACTTACAAACCACACCCTTAAGTCTTCTGTGCAGAGCTGCACTGGATGTGACTATTGGCTGAAAATGGCCTGGTGACCAGGCTATTTACACATATACAGTATACAGGTTTATTTTTCATGTCTGGACAGTACAGTACACACAAGGAGGCTAAGATAATTTTCACTATCAATTTTTAAAATTCATTGTCTGACATTTCATCCAATTCAGTATCTTTGGAATCCGTTTTGGGGAGTCATGAATTTTTATAGACATCTTGTTGTCCTTATTTTCTCATGGGTCTTGCATTTTTGTATTGAAGTTTGCAGATTAATTGATAGATATCTCTTCCACTATTGTAAGGAGGTCTTTTTAGTCAGTGTTCTTTCTTTTGATATCCCCTTAGCTGTGGTTATGTCTCAGTGTTATTTTATTTTTTTTATTGTTTTTTTGAGACAGGGTCTTGCTATGTAGTTCAGTCTGGCCTTGAAGTCACTAGCCCAGGGTGGCCTCAAACTTGGAGTGATCCTCCTGCCTTGGCCTCCCAAGTGCTGATATTATAGGCATGCACCACGACAACTGCCTGTTTATGTCTCATTGGGAAAGCACCAATCGCTATATTTAAAGTACTGGATTTAATCCTCAGCATTACATACATGGTTGGCTGTGGACCTTGGGTTGGTTTTGGCTTGCTGAGGGATGCCGCCATATTCCTTTTCATTTTTTCCTTCTGATTGTGTATTTTCAAATACCCTGTCTTTGAACTTACTAATTTTCTCTTCTATGTGATCTATACTACTATTGATATCTTCTATCACATTTTTTAATTTCACTGGCTATAATTTTCAACTTGAGAATTTAAACAAATTTTCTTCCATGTATTAAGTTTCTCTCTTAGAGTACTGAAAATTTCTCTGTTTTTTTCAAGGTCATCGAGTTTTCTTTAAATAAGTCTTTTTAATCTTCTGAGTCTTTTTCATACTGATTACTATTTGTTCAGATTGTGGCATGCTATTAGATGGAGGTCGTGGTTTCCTGAAAGCTTTTGATGCTTGTTGGCATATGATGTCATCTTAGCATTGGAGGATCAGTTATTGACTCAAATCTTCCTAATCTGGCTTTGTTTGTGCCTGTCCTTAAAGAAATTCTAAGCAGACTTTTCTCTTTCAGCCTGTAGTCACTTATACTATTTCATCACTAGATGGCGAACAGATCCAGGTATTCTGGTAGTCTACTATGTCTGTTTATCACTGTTTTAGCACTAGAGGGTGATTCCAGTCTAGGTTTCCTCAAAGCCATACTTGGCACGGATACCTCATTCACGGTCATTGAACTTTGGTCAGGCCCTGGGACTCTGTTAGGCTCTGGGTAGAAGCGCTGTGTATGCACGAGCTCTATGCCATGTCTATGGCTACTGATGCCACCAAACTGTGTTAAACCCTGCGCCTAAAACCTGCCATGACTAGCACAGAACTGGGGAAGGACCAAGGCCCACACTTCTATGGGCTGATTATCGCTGAGATGGGCTTGTGGACCAACACTACTGCAATTAGCCACAAATGATGTTGTCTGGAAAAGAAGTCTATCAGCCTGGGTCCCTGTTTCTTCCCTTGGCATTGGGATTGTTCTAGAGTCTCCATCCATAGGCAGGCTTGAAGATAGCGGTCATTAACATTTGCCTAGTATTTCACTAGCCTCACAGTAAATTCTACCTAGCAAGATCCTGAACTTACTACTCTTTCCTATCCCTTGAAGGCAGTCCCTGGGACACCTAGGCTAACACTAAGCTGGATCACATGTGAGTCCCATGGCAGCAAGAATCTTTATGGTCTCGGGAATACAGAGATCTCCACCCCAGGTGGTGGCGATGGAGGCCAAAACATGAGTTCATTTCTACTGTGGTGCCTGCATCTGTCTGGTGTCAGGGTGGTTCTACAACTCTGTCTATGAGCACTTGCCTGGTATTGCTGTGCTGCTCAAGGTTGATGGATGAGTGTTAGAGACAGTCCTTTGATCACTGTGCCTGATGCTAAGTTGGGTCACACCTGAGTTTCACAGCCCCGGTTACCTGCACAGTTTCTCAGAGCCTTGTATGTGCCCCAGAAGATGCAGGCTGAAACTTGAGTCTGTTCCGCTAGTGCATATGTCTCGGCTTGATGTTGGAGCAGGCCTTAAAGATCTGTCTGAAAGCTCTGGCCTGTGTATATGGCCTTTGGTTTCTTCCCTGCACTAGGAATCACTGTGATGGACCTGGACGTGGATTTCACAATTAAGTCCTGGACTTAATTTTCTCTCCCCAAAGCAGGAGGCATTTCTGAACCTCTATTCAGGTTTAGCCTCTTTGACTTGGGGGAAGGATGACATAGGTACCTCTTTTGTCCTTCCTTCTTTAATGAGCCTTTTCTTTTATTATAATAAAAACAGGTACTACAGTCTCTCATCTGACTTCCTTAGCTCTTGTGAATGTAGTCTGCTGTTGGTAAAGCTGTTCAGCTTGGTGTGTCTGTGGGGAGGTGAATACTGGAGGAGCTTACTCAGTGGTCATCTTGCTTCACCCTTCCCAGAGACTTTGATACAATGGTACTTCTAATCCTTAAATTTTGAAACACAAGAAAAGAATCAGATATTATTTATCTTTGGGCTTAGTTATTTCTTGAAAAGACAATTAGTAATGCTTTGTTGTGAATACATTTTGAACACAGAGTATGAAGACTTGTAGCTCATTAAATACCTTCAAGTTGACAGCTACTGTTTGAATGTCCTGATACACAATAGGTGCTCCTGGTTTTTTTTTTTTTTAACATTGTTCAAGGGAGAGGCAAGTATCCAAGTTCTTTCTCCAAAATCATTTTTTTGTTTGTTTGTTTCAGTTTGAAAGAGACAATAGGTAGCTTTGGTGAACATTTTCACTGATGCTGTCTCTTTTTTTTTCTGTCTTTATCCACTGCCTTTCAATTTTACTGTATTGATTTCTAGAAATTCCCACCCAAATGTTACATGGTTCCTATAACTATGAAATACTGCATTTTATGTAATGGAAGTTTCCCACAATGTCAAAAAGTATAAAAGCTGAAAAACCCTGATGCTCTTTTTTCAAAACTTTGTGCAGATGTGGCAAACCAGCTTTAGTTGGGTCCTTTGTTTGATGTTCTTTTTTTGGGCGGGGAGCTGGGGATTGAACTCAGGGCCTTGTGCTTGATAGGCAAGCACTCTACCACTTGAGCTAAATCCTCAACCCCTGTTCTTGCTTTTCTTTATTCCTTTATAATTCTGGAGGTTCTATACACATAAATCTGAGCCTTCAGGTTAGTTGTTCTTAAACGTTTACCAGCTGGTCTTCCAATTCCACATGCCTTCTTAGTGACAATTTTAGCCTTGATTTTGACTCTGAAGAAAACATAATATTAAGAAATATCCCTGAAAAATCAAATGCATATGCTTCTATTTGTGTTGTAAACAAAATAAAGACTTCACACACGGTTGTAGGCTTTTCCATTTTTAAATAAATTTTCATTTATCTGGAGATGTTATCATTATTTTTCAATGTTTGCAAGTAAGAAATTTGGGATGCCAAAAGATACGTGATTTATTTATGATCTGGTAAGAAACTTATGAATAATTGATCCCTAGATTTTTCTTTTCTTTGTTTTTACATTTTGTGATTTGAATAACAAAATTATACCTATATGCAGCTGTTGGGGGAACATATTGTACAATATGTGAATATGAATGTAACTTAGAGAATATGGATGTGAGTTTTGACTAAAGAAAAAGAAAGATTATCAGAATCTTTCTTCTTTCTCTCCCAAATATTTCTCAATTGTATTTGTTGTCATCATTGCTTCAGTATAATTCCTTTCATCTTTGTAAAGGAGTATTATTAATCTTTTGTGAGAAGAAAAAAAGCCAACATGGCTGCCCAAATATCTGACTGCTTTTTGGGTACTATTGATTGAGCATATTGATGGTCCATTGTCTAAGAATAAATGAGACATCATCATTCTTCTCCTTGACTGCCTTTCTATTCTGAGTCCTAAGATATTTTGTTCCTTTATTTTTAGATTGTAGGTGGGCAGTTAGTTGAGAGTGTTCATCTGGATTTTACTCTTGGAAAGATGTGCAAAAAGAATTGAAAGCTAAAGGAATTCTAGATATGTGTACAGAATAAATGTCTCATATTTGTGCCCACGATGACGTAAGCTTTGACCCTGCTCTGTCTCATTTTTAAAGAAGTAGACAAATTTGCTCATCCAGTTTGGGCATATAATGGCAAAACAATAATGGTGCTAGCTTTGGAAGAAATCAAGTTTAGATGTACTATGGCTTTTCATATTTGTGGGATAAAATTACTTGATATCTCTTTCACTACGCAATGATTTTTTTACATATGCATAATGGGCTAAAATATGCTTTTTCCTTAGTTAAGGTGTGTGTTGTCGCACGTGAAAAGAACTCCACAGAACCATAGAACAGCATTTCAAAAATAAGCAATTTGATAATCTAGTGTTGAGACTGTGTGCTTTATTTGACTTGTTATAACCATTTTTCTTCTTTATTAAATTTTAGTTCTGTCACTTAAATAAAATTAAAATTACATATGTCCTTGAATGAATAATAAAAGCAATATGCTAATAATGAACTCGTTTGTGCTCTGGGAAGAAACATAGAAATTGTAATATAGCAGCAAAGAATTTTTACCTTATCAAATTTACCCATACTCCATGCCTGCTAGATAATATTTCTTTTTCACTTTTGTTGTATGCATATGTGCAAGTCTGTGTTTATTGTGGGTGAGTGCATTTTGCATTGAGGTGATTGGTTCATAAAGAAGGATTCCCTTATATTTTCAAGATGTCTTCACTTTTCTGATTTACTGGGTTTTCAATGAAACTACCCCCACTAATACCCAAGGCCTTTTTTAAGAACTACTTCCTTAGACAGGAAGATACGGTCAGAATTATCTTCTACATCACAGGTCAATTCTTTGCTTAGTTTTTTTGGTATCATTGACTTGAGCCTCAGTGCCTAAAAGTCTTTGTTTGCTTAAATTTCCTGGTGTGGAACAGAAAGTATCTCCTCTTTAAATTCAAAGCCCATTGAGGATGTTCAGTTCAGTCTTTGCTTACAAATTTCACATTACAGGCCAATGAGGCTAAGCTTGTTGAGTCCAACAGCCTTGCAACTGGGATCTATACTGGGTATAAGCGTTTTTTTTCTTATTCATCACAACTGGGAAATTTTATCCAATGTGTGATATAAAACATATACACACAGATATAATACAATCTTTATTGTTTTGAAATAATAAATATTCCTCTTTTATACCACTAGAAAATAGAAGATTTGAATGTATGCTTAATGTTTTAAATTTCAATGGTGAGTAGAAGAGAAAAGAGGGATTTATAAAAATATACAATATTTTTGTGGGTTTTTTGATCCCTAATATCTTTATTAGAGAATAAAATGACTTCTCAAGGTATGGATATTTTGAGCTTTTATTCGTTCAATATTAGGTATATTTAGGTTATATTTCTATGTGGCATGCAGTTCATGTCTGCAACAGTGATTATTCCTTTTACTACAATATATAGGATACATACTTTTATCTGAGTCACATCCCTCCCCTTGACATGAATTGTTTATCTCTGGGTATAGCAAACCTGCCTGGCACAGCTTGTATTCCTACAGTTTCCCCTCTACAGGCTGGGATTAACTAGTACACTTATAGATATACAGGCATGTGCACACCTTATTAGCTGCAGTTAATGCTGGAGAAGGAATCTGTCTGAGGAAAGGAATTAGCATATACCAGTCCTTAAACACCCTTCTCCCTAACCTGTCCCGATATGATATCAACCCCTTCCAAATTCACATTTTCAAATCTTTGTGTGATTAATTTAAATAGGCAGACAGATTTGCAGCATGTTCCTCTGGTGGAGGGAGGCTGACTCATGTCAGTTCAAGAATAAAAATAGGAAGAACTAATATCCACAGAATTTTTATAGAATGTGTCCTCACGTTGTCATCCTTTTCTTCTCTCTGTTTCTTTTAAATTAAGAGATTTGCTCTCTCCTGGCCCTTCCCGGAAATTGTTCAAGCATTGAATGGGCATATGGTGGGTTGAGATTTTAGAGACCAAAAAGGGCACATTCGTGCCTCAGCAATTTTCTCTAGTTTGGTAGCACAGATGCCTGTTTGTGAGTTGGTCTCTAGTAAACCATTACTGCAGTCAGGTCTTGAGTTTCGATATAGTTTGTTAGGGTTTTTTTTTTTTCCACAAACTTTCCTTTTTCCTTTTTCCTTGCTCCTTATTGTACTTATCCTGATTGTACTCTTTCTACATGTTCATATCAGTTAATAAAGGATGGGGGGGCACAACATTCCCAAACAAATAAGGCATTCAGATTGAGTTTGGATAGTTGAGAGTCGTTTTGGTAATATTAGGATCAGTGGTTATGTTGGCTGAGAGATAGGTGATAGGGATTGAGGTGGGGAAAGGTGATTGTTGAATAATCACCACACCTCTCAAATGTGTTCAAGGCTCGTTCCAAAAGAAATCATGAAGAGGAGAAGGGAGTTCTTCACCCAGTGTTTTTCTTCTATTTGTGGCACCTCACTACAACTTGGTTTTGTCTGTTCCATGTGGGTGTTAGCTTCAGTCCTGTTTTTATTTTTATATTTTCTATCATATGATAGAAAATATAAATATAAAAATTTGTGTTTTGGGGAAATTCAAAGAATTTAGGCAGAATGATCTGGAGGAGTTGACTAAAAAGATACCCAAAATACCAGAATGAGGCTCTCTTTAGTCCTACCTACTCGAATATTAGAAACAAGTAAACACTCCTTAAAAAATGTTACCCTTAAGAAGTAGCCCAAACATCATTTCCTCTGTGACTTCTTAACTTTCTGATATCTTGTTCTATAAATCATTCCTTCTGCAAATGATTTTAGTCTCCATTTTCTCTATTTTCTTGGCCTGTAAACATGCTCAGGAAAGTTTGGTTAAAAATAAAATCATCTCTTGGTGCTACATTTTCAGATAAACCGTACAATATTGCTTTCAGTTTAGTGTAGTGATTATAAGCTCAAAAATTAAAGCTAGCTGTCTTAGTTTAAATTTCAGCCATTTCAATTACATACTGCAAACTTGAGCCAGTTATTTAGTCAGTCTGTACCTCACTTTTCTCAATTGTAAAATGAGGGCAATAGTTGTACCTATTTTATCAGAGTGGTTGTAGGATTAAATGAGTAAATACTGTATCTACAAAGCACAGGACAGTGTGTGGCATTAAGTAGCTCTATTCAAGTATTTGTTATTTTGGTTCCCTTAGAAGTTACCTTCACTATTCTAATTCATTTCTGTCCACGGTACTTACCACCTTCCCACATACTATATGGTGTATTTATTAATTTATTAGATTTGTTTTTACTATCTTTCTCTTCTGCTAAATTATAGATTCTATGAGAATGGGGATTGTTGTTACTCTGTTCATTGCTATATATTCTCAGTGCCTAGCACCTGAAACGTGCTCAGCATGTATTTCTTAAATGAATGTATTATAATCTGGCTTTTCCTCCATGAATCTCTTAAAATTACTCTGGTAGAGGTTTTCAGCAACTACAAATCTGTGAATCATCTTTAATACTTCCCTTCTCTTTATTGTGTGTAATCAATGATGACATCAAGATAATTGTACTTTCAAGTATGTCAAATCCATCTGTGTCCTTCCAGTTCCACTACTACAGTCTTTTCTAGTTCTAACTACCCATCTGTTTCCTGAACCTCACAATAGACCCCTAATGAATTTTTCTTCACTCATTTTTACCTCCTTTCAATCTATTTTCCACAATATATAATGGTTAAATGTGTAATTCAAATGATACTGTGTCCTTGATAAAAATCTTATCGTATCATTCTGTTGTCCAAATTATTCCATGATCTAAATGAACATATAAAATTTCATCATTTAGTTAGAGTTACTATATGACATAGCAATTATATTCCTAGGTATATATACCCAAGAGATTGAAAATTTAGGCTCACTCACAAGCTTTATACAAATGTTCATATCAGCATTACTCATAATATCCCCAAAGTGGGAGCAATTCAAATGTCTGTCAGTTGATGAACAGACAAACGGATGTAGTAGATCCATATGATGGAATATTATTCATCCATTAAAAAGGGACACAGTACATGCTACAATGAACCTTTAAAATTCCTTATAAAGGTTCATAGTATGCTTTGTGAAAACAGCCAGAAAAGGGGGCTATGTAGTGTATATAGGTAATTCCAATTCTATGAAATATCCAGAATAAGCAAAACCATAGAGACAGAAAGTAGGGCTAACGGCCTTCAGCAGTTGGAAGCGGGAGAAGTGTGAAGTGACTATTAATGAGTGTAGAATTTATTTCTAGGTTTCTATAAATATTGTGGAATTAGGTAGTATTGATGGTTGAACAAATTTTTAGATAGCCCTCCCCAAACACTGAGCTTCCTGGACCCTTGATCCTGTACTTTCCAGCCTCCTGAATTGTGAGAAATAAATTTATATTATTTATTAATTACCTAGCCTAAGGTATTTTGTTATAGCATTTGAAATAGACTAAGACAGAAACTGACACTGAGAATTAGGTGTTACTATAACACCTAAAAGTGTGGAAGTACCTTTGGAACTGGATAATTGGTACAGTTCATGGACAAGACTGTAAAGGGATGTTCTGGTAAAGGCTAAGAGAAGAGGCTTTAATCTTTTTAGAGAACACTTAAGAGGTCTTGGTTGGAATACTTGTAGAAATATAGACAGTGAAGGTCAATTATGATGATGGAAATTAGGAACAAGTTATTGGAACTGGAAGGAAGGCCGTTCTTGTTACAAATTAGCAAAGAATTTGGCTGAATTTTGCATCTATGTACTAAAACTTTGTGGAAAACAGAACTTGAGAATGACGAACTAAGATATTTGGCAGAAAAAATCTTTAAGCAAAGTACTCCGGGAACTGCATGGCTTCTCTTCACTACTTTTAGTACTATATGCAAGAAGATAGAAATGAATTAAAGATGAAATTTATAATCAGAAAAGAAGCAGAATGTACAGATTTGGAAAGTTCTCAGCCTAGTCCTGTGAAGAAAAAAGAAGTGTGTTTGGGAGAGAATGCCAATGGTATGGCCAAGAGAACATTTGATAAGAAGATTATGGATGGAAGGATGTTAAATGCTATTCATCAGAAATAATAGACTGGCCTTGAAGGCATTTTTGACATCTATAGTGCTGCCACTTCTGTTACACACCCAGAGTTCCAGAATCTGAAGGATATAGCAACCTCAAGGGAGCGCCCAAGGTGTCTATGGGACCTTAGAGCTTATTACCCAGGTCCTCTTCAGGTTTTTCTTTGAGAATTCTAGTGCATATTCCATTCCAACCATGTCTCAAGAGGGTCAAGGTACGGCTCAGGTCATTGCTTCAGAGGGCACAAGTATTAAACCTAGTCAGCGTCCATGTGGTACTAACTGCAAGATGCAGAATACAAGCTGTAGACACATGGCTACTTCCACTTGGCTCTCAAAGGATAACTCAGAAAGCTTTGGAGTTTAGGCATGGAACTGCAACATGGCTGGGCCCACTGACAAGAGTTTCTGCCAGGACAAAGTCCAGCAGAGCTGTGGGATCAGGACCACTGAAGAGAAACCTTGCTGGAGCAATGGCTTGTGGGACCAGTGAGATCAGGGCCCTGGCAAGAAGCACCTAAAAGTGTAATGTTTAGTAGAGCCACCTTTGAAGCTCCAAACTATCATTATTTTTTTGGAGGGGTGCTGGGGATTGAACTCAGGGCTTTGTGCTTGCTAGGTGAGCACTCTACCTCTTGAGCTAAATCCTCAACCCCTTGAAGCTCAGATAAATAGAACAACCAATGTAACTCTAGCCCTGGAGAGCCTCAGGCATGTGACTCCAACACGTGATAATTGTTCCATAGGCTGAGCCTGGTTAAGTCATGGGGCAGGTCTACTAGCAGCTCCCGAAGCCCAACCCTTTCCTCAGAGTCCGGTGGGGTGGAACAGGACATGAAGTCAAAGATTACTGTCAAGCATCAGGACTGACAGTTTTTTGTGTTTTGAGGCTGTAGACTTATATGGGACTTGTTACTCCTTGATTCTTTTTCTCTTTTAGAATGGGTATGTCTACACTTTACTTGCCCCATGATGTAACTTGTTTGACTTTGAAAACTCACAGTTGGAGAGTGAATTTACCTCAGGATGAGTCATACCTCGAAGTCTCACTCAAATCTGATTTAGACTTTAGGTGAAACTTTGGACTTAAACTTTATTGATGATGGAATGTGTTAAGACTTTTAGGACTATCGAGATGGAATGAATATATTTTGTATGTGAGAAGGTATCATGATGGAATAACACGGTGGTTCCCTGATACTTCATGATAATTTAACCTCAAGGTTTGTAATTTCTCTGAGAGGGTCAGACTCTTTGTTCTCTAAGTCAAATAAAACAAAGATAGTTCCCAAATTTATTGTCTTACAGCAATGCAGAAAAGATGTAATAAGCAAAATATAAGCAAAAGGACTATATGAAAATGATGGCAAAATAGAAAAAAATCACTTGAACACAGAATATTAGTAATAAAACAGAGTTTATCCATGGAAGAAAGGGTCCCAGAGACCAGGCCTGTCAAGATGACACTCAAACAGGGTCTGAACTGCCATCAAGTTGTCAGCAATGAAGTAAAAGACTTACTCACTCCAGCAGATGATGGCAATTTGGAGTGAATACTCAGAAAACAGTAAAGTCACAGAAAGATGTGTCTCAAATGGCAGTCTAAAGGCACTGATATTTATAGTCCTAGAAGGAATATTATCTCAGGCTGTAGTAGTCAAATGTGGAGGGAAGAGTGCTGGACACCAACTTTCTCATTTGCATATTGCATAGTTGTCAATGTGGCTATCAGTCAAACAGTTGTCAAGGTGAGTATCAGCCAGTAACTTGGCCCAGTTATGGCTCATGTTACAAGAGAAAGCTCAAAACGGAGTAGGTGCTATTAAATCATGGTCACATTAATCATAATTAAAATACTAATTTACTTAAATTAACAACAATTATAGCAAAATGGAGATCACAACACAAAGACATGAATTTTGGAGGGTCAAGGCTGGGATGTTATGTTTGAATACCTGTGTCCCTTCGAAAATTCACACGGTGAAGCTTAAACCCAAAGGTTATAAATATTGGGAGAAAGGGATCCTTTGGGAAGTGATTAAGCTATAGGGGTTCTGCTCTTGCTATCATTTGTATTTTGAGTGGCCCTCAAAGTTGCATGTGACAAAGGATTTGTTTTCAGCACAGTGCTTTTGGGAAAAGGTGGAATCTTTAAAAGGTGAGTTCTAGTGGAAAGTCTTTGGGTCGTTAGAGCATGCACTTAGAGGGGATTATCAGACCCTGGTCCTATCTCTTTCTCTCTTTTTCTTCCTGGACATGAATTGAATAGTTATTCTGTGCCATATTCCACCATGATATGCTGCCATAAGTCCAAAGCATTGAGGCCACCTGACCATGTACTGAAACATCTAAAATTATAGGCCAAAATAAACCTTTTCTCTTCATAAATTATCTCTCTCAGTTATTTGTTATGGTAATAGAAAGCTAACATAGTCCTCATGAATGTATTTTTGCTTTTATAAAAGAGGTTTAGGGGAACACCTTAGTACTTTTTGTCCTTATGCCAAAGGAACATGCAATAACAGGGCACTATCTTGGAAGCAGAGAGCAGCTATTACTAGACACTGAATCTGTTTGTGCTTTTTTTAAAATCAGACTTCCCAGCCTCCAGAACTCTAAGAAAGTAATTTTTCTTCTTTATTGCTCTTTCTAAAATATTTTATTATAGCAGCAGGAACAGACTGGCACACACTTATTCCTTATCTTTCTTATTTAACTTGCTATTGTTCATTATTCAGCAGGAAATACCCTAATACTTTTTTCTTTCAGCGAGCCATCTTTGACCCCTTCCAAATTATGTTTTTTTTTCTTTTATACATTCCCCATAGTATCTTATATTTTGATACTAAAATTATTTGGTGATATCAATAATTCAGATTGACTCAATAGACCATAAGATCTATCAGATCAGAAACTATACCTATACTTACTCTCCTGTCCCACCCCACTCCTTTTCTATTTTTTAAAATGAACATTTTTCAAGACAGATACTATTGTGCCAGGCCAAGTTAGACTCCTGTTATTAGTACAATGATGAGCAAAAGAAACAATGCCTATACATTGACAAAGTTTGTATTTTTGTGGGACTTAATGAACAAAGAAAGAAACTAATACATGAACATAACAATTTTGTTAATTTAAAAGTTTTTTTGAGATGAGGTTTCACTATATTGCCAACGCTGATCTTGAACTTCTGGGATGCACTTTTTTTTTTCTTTTTACATTTTCACATCTTCTATGTGATTGGGGTGTGTCTCATCAGTGTTACAGGAAGCATTTTGTTTTCTTTTATCTATACTTAAAATATCTGTAATGCACTACAAGCAAAACTATCTTAGATTTGATGAAATAAAATAATTACTAAATATGTTAAATGATGTAAAATAAATAAATAGATATGAAAGATGGTAAATTTGGATGAAGATAAAGTATGTCTTCAATAGTTAGAGAAGTGGTTGGTACTTAGTATGAATATATCTTCAATTTATTGCTGTTTTCTTCAATCTACATAACCTTATCCTAGTACTTTCTATCATGTTTAAGGACAGTTCATCTAGTTGCCAAAGCCAGAAAACTGTATTTATACCTTGATTTTAGCCTGCCTCAAATTTCTTTCAGTATACAAACAATCTCAAGTTTTGTTGAAATCAACATCCTAAGTATTTTTCACACTCTTTTCTCACCCCTACTTCCTTCATTATCAGTCTTACAATGTCAGCACTTCATTGTTTGCTACCTGTTAGTACAGTTAGTTCTGTCTCTGGGTTTTTATTTTTTTCACCCACTTTTCACAATACTAAGAAAATGAACTTCATATGTGACCTATCTGCTTTTCACCCAACACTCTCCATCATTAAAGGCCCATGACACTTTGTATGTTTTGGTTCTTGCTATTATCACCTTGTGTTGTCATCTTTAAGTTCCAGGAGGACTGAGATCATGTCTATTTAAGTTCATCATGATATCCTGGTAATCTAGCAGAGTACCAGGCATACAGAAAGGGCTCAATAAATTCTTGTCAGAAAATAAATGTTATGTCTTTCCCCTTTTACCCCAGCTGTCTTAGGATGAATATGGATCTTTAAATGTGAAAAATTTAAAGATTTGCTGGTCAAAACTGACTATTTCCAAGTGTAGCCATTGTTGCCTTTATATTCTATTATCTATGAACTTCTTTGTAGTGTGTCAGTTTTCCTGGCATGTCTGATACTTTTTGCAAGGAACAGTGGTACATGAAAGCTTCAGTGTAACCATGGCATGAACTCATAATTATGTCTCCTGTTTCTGGGCATGCAGTTTGCCCCTACACCCACTACCTCTCCACCCATGGGAATCAATAGTGACATGTTGTGGCAAGAGTAGGAAGCATAAATTGTCATACCGACATGAAGATTCAGACATATAACCCTCTTAAGTAAAAGGAATTTTTATACCTATTAAAAGCTACCTGTTTCTAGAATTGGATGATAATGCCAGTGCAACATACTAAAATTTATTGGGCACAGTGAATGCAGTCCTGAGAGGGAAGATTACAGCTGTGCATGCCCACATCATAAAAACAGAGCAAGCCCAAATAATTAACAATGATCCTCAAGGTCCTAGAAAAACAAGAACAATTTAAACATAAATCTAGTACAACAAAGGAAATTATAAGGATCAAAGAGAGAGAGGGAAAAAAAAGAAATTGATACCAAAATAACAGTACAAAGAAGCAAGAATTTAAGAGTGGGTTCTTTGAAAGAATAAACAAGATAGACAAGCCCTTAGCCAATATAAACCAAAAAGGAAATAAAAGACA
Source organism: Hystrix cristata (assembly GCA_004026905.1). Classification (NCBI taxonomy): domain Eukaryota; kingdom Metazoa; phylum Chordata; class Mammalia; order Rodentia; family Hystricidae; genus Hystrix; species Hystrix cristata. Next base: position 27,073 of record PVJO010012702.1, on the reverse strand, counting down.
TAAATTGATACAATTAGAAATCAAAAAGGCGAAATAACAATGGACACTACCAAAATCAAAAAGATTATTAACAACTACTTCACGAATCTGTATGCCAAGAAATTGGAGACTTCAGAAAAAAATGGATAGATTCCTAGATACATATGAATTATCAAAACCGAGCCAGAGAGATTTAAAAACCATGAGTAATCCAATAACAGGTAGTGAAGTTTAAGGAGTAATGAAAAATCTACCAAGTAAGAAAAGCCCAGGCCCAGATGACTCACTGCTGAACTCTATAAAAACTTAAGCAAACATCTAACACCATTACTCCCCAAGGTCTTGAATGAAGTTAAAATGGAAGGAGTATTCCCAAAGTCATTCCTAGTTACCCTGATTCCAAAACCAGACAAGGATTAAGCCAAAAAGGGGAACCACAGACCAATCTCTTTAATGAATGTAGATGCAACAATCCTCAGAAATATACTAGCAAACAGTATGCAATGAATCTTCAAGATGTTCTTTCATCAAGACCAAGTAGGCTTCATTCCAGGGATACAAGGATGTCTCAACAGATGCAAAAAAGCAAATGTAATGCATCACATAAACAGAAGCAAGAGCAAACATCACATGATCATCTCAAAAGACATAGCAAAAGCCTTTGACAAAATCCAAAATCCTTTCATGAAAAAAACACTAAATAAAATATGTATCCAAAAAAAGCCATTTAGGACAAACCTACTGCCAACATCATATTAAACGGGGAAAAACTGAAAACTTTCCCTCTAAAATCAGGAACAAGATATGGATATGTACTATCATCACTCCAGGTCAACTTAGTACTTGAAACATTAGAAAGAGAAATTAGGCAAGAAAAAGAAATAAAAAGAATATGTATAGGAAAGTAAAAAGTCAAATTATCATTATTTGGAGATGACATGATCCTTTACATAGATCCAAAAATATTTCTACCAATTAACTCCTTGAATTAGTAACCAAGTTCAGTAAAATTGTAAGATACAAAATCAATGCATGAGAATCAATAGTATTCCTGTACGATAATAATTCATCCACTGAGAAAGAAATTAGGAAAAAATACCATTCACAGTACACCAAGAAAAATTAAATACTTAGGAATTAACCTAACTAAGGAAGTGAAAGACCTCTACAGTGAAATCGACAGTACTCTGAAAAAGGAAATCGAAAAGGATATCAAAAAATGAAAAGATATCCTCTGTTCTTGCATAGGTAGAACCAACTAAATCAAAATAGCTGTATTCCCAAAATTATACAGATTTAATGGAATACCAATCAAAATACAAATAGTGTTCTTCACAGAACTGTAGTAAATAATCCTAAAACTCATATGGAACCAGAAAAAACCCAGAATAGCAAATGCAATCCTAGGTAACAAAAGCACAGCAGGAGTCATCACATTCCCAGACTTGAAGTTATATCACAAAGCTATCTTGATATTAACAGCACAGTATTGGCACAAAAACAGACATCAAGATTAAGCGGAACAGAACAGAGCATGGAGAAACAACCCCAAGCACATTCAACTATTTGATCTTCAACAAAAGGGCCAAAAACATACTAGAGGAAAGATAGCCTCTTTAATCGAGTAGTACCTTGGTTCACAAATGCTTTTTTGGGGAATAATTTGATTCACAAATATTTAAAGTCATAGTCAATTGCACAGAAAATAGTACTGAGAATCAACAAATTATATCATATAAAATTAAAAAGCTTCTGTATAGCAAAAGAAACAACCAACAGAGTGAAAAGAAAACCAATAGAAAAAATCACATTTCACTAGCTATTCCTCAGACAGAGGATGAATATCTACAATATATGAAAATCCCACAAAAATTTGGCCACTCACAATAAAATACCCAATCAAAAAATGAACAAGTAAAATAAGTAGACACTTCACAGAAGTACAAATGACCAGTAAGTACATGAAGAGATGCTTAACAACTGTAGCCATTAGAGAAATGCATATTAAAACAACACTCAGATTCGATCTTACCCCAGAAATAATGGCCATCATCCAGAAATCAAATAATACCAAATGCTAATGAAGCTGTGGGGAAAAATAAACCCTTCTATATTGTTGGTAAGAATGTAAACTACTAAATCACTATGGAAATCAGTGTGGAGATTCCTCAGGAATCTAAAATTTAAAATTTCATTTGGCCCAGTTATTTTCCTCCTAGAAATCTTCCCCAAAGAGTTAAAGACATCATATCAGAGTGGATACATGCATACCTATGTTTATAGTAGCACAATTCATAATAGCTAAATCTTGGAAACAGTCTATGTGTCAATCAGCAGATGAATAGATAAAGAAAATGTGGTATTTGCACACAGTAGAGTACTACTCTGCCATAAAGAAAGATAAACTTGTGTCATTTTTAAGAAAACGGATGCACTTTGAGACCATAATATTAAGCAAGGTAAATTAGACACACAAGCTTAATTATGGCACGATTCCTCTTATACAAAAACCCCAAAATATATTTAAAGAGCAAAATAAAGGATATGTTCTAGAAGTAGAGAGATCAAAATTGAGGGATGGAGAAAGGGTGGAGGGAGGGGAAAGAAAGAGATGAAAAAAGAAATTAAGATGTTTATGTACATGTACCAACTCCACACAATTTAAACATGCACTGCAAACACTAACAAAAAAATTGGAAAACAAACAGAAGCTACCTGTTTCATTATAATCATCTTGTAGAATGAAGCTAGTATCTGAAATCTGAAGTAGAACCAGAGTGAAGTTGAAAAGAGAAGCTTGACTGCTTCAGTGAGTTGCATAACAATAGTCTCTCTTTCCCCATAACTCACCATAAATGATTAAAAATCAACCCTCAAGGTCTTGGCTTGAATCTGCTACTTGTGACAGGAGGTTTGTGAGTAAAAGAGAAGCTATCCATCCGCTACCAAAGTGAAAGGAAATAAATCAGACTTATCCACTTTATGCTGAAGATCCATGAGGAAGATCTCTGAGGTGGATTTTTATTTTATTTTAATTTTAAAACTTATCTTTGTGTGTGTTTAGATGAAGATATTGCATATTTCCTAGTTGTAGAGGGAAAAGAAAAATCTTCATTTCTTGAAACATATCAAATTCAATGTGGCCCTTGAATAAGCAGTGACCTCATTAGTTTCAAAAATTAATTGGTAACATTACACAGGAAATAAATGTTTGTTTTAGATATTTAAAAATTCAGAGAAGGATAAAGAAAAACCATATGCCCATCAGCCAGTGATAACCATGTTTTAAATTTTAAAATAACAGCTTTCTTGAACTAAAATTTGCATGCTATGCAATTTACAAATTTAAAGTGGACAATTTAGTAGATTTTAGCAGATTGACAGAATTGTACAACCATGACCACAATCAAATTTAGATCGCTTTTGTTATCCAAAGACAAAATACTCTACCCACTAAATATCATCTCTCAATCCCTCCTCTCTAAATCTAGGGAACCACTGAACTACTCTATATCTTCACAGATTTTCCTATTCTGGAACTTTTTTTTGTTGTTGTTCAAAATAGATGAGAACAATAAAGACCTTAACATATCCGAAGAAACAGAACTCCTGCAAAGTGAGCCCTCACATCATATTGGAGTGAAACTAGAAACTGACAGCAGAAACATACAATACGATAACTTTTCTCTCTCTCTCTCCTATTTCCTATTACTGTATCTTTCTTTTATATTATACTTTATTTACATATTAACATTTTCATATAAAGGAAACTGTGTGATATTCAAACTTGTGTATATGATTTAGTTCACTTGAAATTATGGTCTCAAGGTGCATGCATTTTTCTACAAATGCCTCAAGTTTATCTCTCTTTATGGCAGGGTAGTACTCCATTGTGTATAAATACCACATTCTCTTTATCCATTTGTCTGTTGATTGACATGTAGGCTGTTTTCAAGATTTAGCTATAATGCTATAAACATGGGTATACATACATCACTGTAGTAAATTTTTAACTCTTTTGGGAAGATACCTAAAAGGGGAATAGCTGGGTCAAATGGAATTTCTATTTTTAGTTTTTTGAGGAATCTCCATACTGATTTCCATAGTGACTGTATTAGTCTACACTTCTACCAACAGTGAAGTTGTATTCTTTGCTCCCCTCAGCCTTGTCAGCATTTGTTATTAGTTGATTTCTTGATGGTAGTCATTCTTTCTGGGGTGAAATGGAATCTTAATGTTGTTTTAATTTGCATTTCTCAAATGGCCAGTGATCTTGAGCATTTTTTCTGTATTTATCGGCCAATTCTATTTCTTCCTCTGAGAAGTGTCTATTCATTTCAGATTCCCAATTTTTGATTGGGTCTTTAAATTTGGGGGGCTCTAATTTTTTTGGAGTTTTTTGGTATATTCTACTTGTTTTTCCTTTGTCTGAGGAGTAGCTGTCAAAAATTTGTTAACCAATGTTAGCATTTTGGTATGAGTATGTGACTTCAATGTATTTGTAAAATGATTGGCTCTTTCTGAACATGGTTCTATAACTTAAGTTTAGTTTCTGTCAATGTTACATCACGATTAGTTTTCCTTATCAGTAAACATACAAATACAATACAAGATGTGATCGAAAACTGCAGTGAATATTTAAATTTTAAAAATTATCACATTAAAAGACACATTACTATTAATCTCGCTCAAAACGTTACCCTTGGTTCAAACAAACTTATCCTATCTTTTTTGCCACTTCCTGAAGTGCTTCCGGAAGTCCTATTTCCTGATTGTTTGTAGTTGCACTGTCCTGGTTGTCTCAGTGTCCTGGATTAATTCAAAACATTTACATTTTATGGTCACTTGGACTTTGGGGATGAGCCAGAATTCACACAGTCCTAGATCTGGTGAATAAAGACACACTGTCATGTTTTATGAGCCTGCATTTATGTTGGATGGCACTCGGCAACAAAATTCACTGTACGTTTTATGACACCTCATAAAGATACTCACAAAAGAGAATTTTCAGAACTGCTTCAGAAAGTGGCAAGAACAACGGCATGTGTGTTTGAAGCTAGTGAGAGTACTGTATTTTGATGGGATTAATGCTAATGCATTTTTTCACTATAATAGTTTTTTAAATTAATTGTGGTGTATTTTGATCACACATTACATAATTTTAGTGGTTGCTTAATATTACTTCATATAGATATATAATGTGTAATTTCAAAATCTTGTAATTTTAGGTTGTCTCTAATTTACTCAAATTATTATTAAATTATGTTTATGTGTATTCATACTTATTTTTAGGGATAAACCTCTGTATCTGTCTGGATAAAATAAATCATGTTGGACAAAACCCTAAAATCTCTATCACTAAAAAGAATTGTTTTTGTTCGTACTATGACTCCATTGCAGGTATGTATGGGAACTCTGCTTTTTAAGCAGAGATCCAAACTTACTGTTCCTCCTTTGTCTTCTGACACTGCTCTTTCAACATGTACTTTCATGAATACCTTGGCAGAGAATGAGAACAAAGCAAATTCTTTACAGGTTTTTGAATGCTCCTGCCTAGAAATAAAATATTCATGCTCACAGTCCTTGCCTAGAACTACTTGTATGGCTGTGTTTAACCTCAAAGGACTGAAGAAAGTCAAGCACGCCCTTTTATCTAAAAGTAAGAGAGAACTAGATATTCTTTTCCATGATAGCTTAATGTTGAATTAAATGCTGAAATAGATATTAGAGTTCTTATTTCATGTTTGTTTTACATATTATAAAATTATTCTCCAGTAGAAATATAGCATTTTACATCCAAACCATTAATGACTAAGGTTTGGGGAAAGGTTTGGGGAAGGAAACATCCCTATAGTCTCCCTCTTCAACTCAGTAATTCTAAAATATTGTTTACAATTTCATGAGCAAAATGGCATCTTTATTTTTGTTTAATTATTTTGTTTGATTATTATAATCATAACTATCTTTGAAACATTCCCACAGCTTAATTTATCTTGATGTTTTTAAAGAAGTTTGTGAAAGTGACCTTGAGCATGATGTGGAAATGTTGTTATATACAGGGTGACTACAACAGTTAATTCTAAAATGCCAACTTCACTGGATTTAAAAGGGCCTAGATTAGTACAGTATGCTCCTGGGTATGACCGGGTGGCTCACAGAAGTGTGACCTTGTGTACTATATATGCTCTCATCACTTGCTCCCTGGTGCTGTTTGCCTTCTTTGCTTCCTTGCTGCCTTGAACTGAACAGCTTTGCTCCATCACACCTTTATGCTATGATATGCCTGCCTTGGTTCTAGTGAACCACGGACTGAATCCCCTGGCCTGTGACCCAAATAAACCTCTACTCCTTTAAATTGATGGTGTCAGTCATTGTGTCCAGCAGTGGAACAGATGACTAATACAGACTATACCTAACCATGTGGTTTAGAAGCCTTAGAAACTGGTTTGTGGAAGGAGTTCAGAAAGGTTTGGAAATATAGTCTGTTAGAGAAGCCCTAGAATGCTGTAAGAGCTTGAAGGGTGATTCTGGTTGGAACTTAGAAGACCACGATGCTGTTAAGAATGCATGCAGTGAAGATCAAGCTCAGGAGCTTTCAACTGGAAACAAGGACTACATCGGCTAATGGACTAGAGGCCATGTGTTTTACACTCTGGCAGAAAAATTGTCTACATTTTCCCCATATTCTAAGACTTTGCAGGAGACTGAGATTAAAGACAGTGTCATAATTAATCTGCTAGAGGAAAGTTCAAGACAGTCCAGCATGTGGGCTGTGGCATAGGTACTGCTGGCTGCTTTCAGCCAGATTTATAATGAGAATCAGAGGTAAAAGAAGAATAGAAAAATTTGAAAAATGGCCCAGAAGGAGCCGTGTGTGATACTGGTGCCAAAAGAGATGTGGGTACATCTCCGGAATCAGCAAAACCCAACCCATGGTAGGCTCAGAGGTGAAAAGTGCCAACCTTTCATTTGAGATGACAGTCCCTGGGACTGCTGTTCAAAAAGGCCTCGTATGGAATTGGTTCCCCGTGACTCACTTCACTGTGCTGAGCCATCCAGGCATACAGACTCCACTGCCATCACGGTCCAGGGGAGCATGGCTGCTGTTTCCACTGACAGCAGACCTTGGGGTCATCCACGTGACGCTGGCTTTACCATCATGCAGAATATGAGTCCTGGGGTCAGGGATGCTGCCACTCAGATTTCAAAAGAGGGCCTGGTCAGAGAGCAGGCCAGGAGCCCCCAAGAGGTCAGCATATGAAGCTGGAGGAATCAAGCTGAAGCTGTAGTGGGGAGCCTGGGAAGCCAGAGATGCCGGGAGTGTGAAACATCTGCCAAGGAATGTTGCACACTATGAGTAGCGTCAGCCCGACTGAGGGGACATGAGGGCCGCAACCAGCAAAGCTATAGAGGTGGGGCCTCCCAAGCCCTCTGAAACGAACGTCTCACCACTGTGTGCCCCAGATAGCTGATATGGAGCTACACTTGTTGTTCCTCTTCCCATTTTTGAAAATTCTGTTTCCGTTTCTTCCTTCAATTCTTTTTTGTATTCACTTTTTCTCCCCTCTATCTGTTGTTCCCCTTCCAACTTGAAAAAAAAAAATCTCCCTACTTTTTATCTTTTATTTTGCTGTTCATTTATATTTTGGGTTTCTTACAAGGGAAACTATGCAAGCCACGTGTGGTGCTCTGCAATCCTAGCACTTGGGAAGCTCAGGTGGGAGAGTCACCAAGAGTTTGAGGCCAGCCTGGACTACATTGTGAGGTCCTGTCTCAACACTTTTCTCCCCAAAAAAGGGAGAAACAATGCAATATTTAAGCTTATGCATCTGATTTATTTCACTTAATAGTATAATCTCAAGGTGCATATATTTGCCTAGTAGTGCCTAAAGTTTATTGTTCTTTATGGCAGAATAGTATTACATTGTATATAAATACATTTTCTTTATCCATTTAACTTAGGATATATTCAACTTATGATAAATTTATTGTGATGCTACCATAAGTAGAGAACATCTGTACTGTAATAAAAATTATTCTATTCTCCCTAAAAAGAAACTATTGGTAAGTTTTCTTTAGTGAGTGTGTAATCATTAATCTGGTTGTTGACCTGACTGGATTGAGAGACACCTAGAAGATGGGTAACCTACACTTCTGGATTTGTCTTTGAGGGTGTTTGCAGAGACAATTGGCATGCAGATCAACAAACTGAGTGAGGAAGTCATATCCTGAACATGGATGGCATGATCTAATAGGCTGAGGCCCCAGACAGAAGAAGGTCCCACACATATGTATCTTTGACTACACTTCAGTGAGCATGGATTTTACTCCTGCCATCACCCTTGGACATCAACTCCAGTTTCATTAGCCTTTGAATGCAGATTTTCACCAGCAACTCTTTGGGGGATTTCTAAGCTTTTAGTCTTGCCCTGGGCCTGCATCATTGGTCCCTCTTGTTCTGAGGCTTCCAGCTTTTTGGATTCGGGATCTATTTGTTTCTTTTGTTCTTCAGCCTGCGTACGTGGAACTAATTATTCAGTCTCTGATTCTTTCAGCTGAATCTGATAAATCCTGTCTAATAATTTTACACACACACACCTGAAACACACACATATACATTCAATTGGTTCTGCTCCCCTGGAGAACCTTTACTCATGAGAAACATTACTTTGCAGCTTGAAGTTTGAGAGCAAAGCGAGCTGAAATTTCTGTTTTCCTTCTTCACGATTTTATTCATAGATTTGTTCTTACCATAGATCTTATCAACCTCAGAAATTTTTCCTTATAAAGTTGAGGAATTTCACCTTTACACGTAAAGGAATCCCTTTACACTTAAAATAACTTAAAGGAATCACTCGATTTCTTTTGCCTTATCTAAATTGCCAGCATCACTACTCTTGCACATTGGAGTCATTATTAAGTAAAATAATTGTTACTTGAATACAGGCACTGAGATGCTGAGACACTCAGCCTGATAACAGAGAAAGCTACTAACTGGTAACGAGCAAGACAGCATATACAGTATGGATACGCTGGACAAATTGTTGATTCACATTCTGGGTGGGGTAAAACAGAATAGCACTAGATTTCATCACGCCAATCAGAACAGCATGCCATTGAAAACTTATGAATTATTTATTTCTTTAATTTTCCATTTAATATTTTCAGACCTCTTGATTGTACATAGTTGAAACTACAGAAAACAAAACTCTGCATAAGGAGTACAACTGCATTCAATAAAACTAATTAACACAGAAAGGGAGCCTATTTTATGAGTCTTTTTGATGCATTTTATAACAGGCATTTAAGGTGAAGGATTATTCTGGGATGTATGTTTTTGCTTAGAGAATTTTTAAGTAATTTTTAATATTGTTAAGGGCAAGACAAAGCAATAGCCATGGGATGTCCCTCTTTGTGTCTGTATATGAAGATTCATATTGAAAAGCATTCCTCTAAACCTGGATAGAGAGTAAGTATTTTTGCTTCCAAAAATACTTTCAGATAATATAATTTTAATAGGAACAATGGAGACTAAAGGACTTTCATCTCTGATTCAGCTTCTGTACAAAAGTGCTAAGGGCCTATAGCGTGAGAGTTTAAGAGTTCATCCTGATGAGCACAACTGAAGTATAACATTTTGGCTTGACTTTTGGCTGAGCTCAAGTTTGAAAGGGGTTAATCACTTTTGGTGGCCTGAATTGTAAGTTACTGAGATGCCATGTCAATGTGTAGTTGTATTTCAACAGAAAGGTTGATTTCTGGTCAGATGGAGAGAACTTATTATGAATTTCCTTTTCTTTACAGGTATGTTCAGAACTTGAGAAAAACTGGTAAAGATTAGAGGTTTGGAGCGAAGAGAAGGAATTACGATTGTTCTGTTCTGAATTACTGAACTGGCGTGAACCATTTATTGTGGCTTTGGCAACACTATGAAACTGAATCTGTTAATTTCAGCTAAAAAGAAATCAGAGGAGTCACTGTGATCGCAATAACAACATAAACTCACGTATGAGATTTCGTACTACAAAAGGTAGGACTTTTTAACTGATGAGAGGGGCACGATGTTGGAATAGATATTTTAGGACAGGTTTGGCAATTTCCATGTTTTCCAGTAAGAGAACAAATTTAGTTAAATATCCATCTGCCTGAAGGCAGGAGATTGAGCCAAATGGCTTCTTGCAGTTCTGCTGGAAGTAAGACTAAGATTTTGTGCAGCCTCCCATGCTCCAGCTGCAAATGTGACCATTAAGCTTAATTATCAAGCTGACTGGCTTGGAAGCTGTCTGGAAGATTAGTAACGCACACGTCTAGGTGTGTCTAGGTGGGTAAGGGAAGCATGACCTTGAGCATTATCTTCGTTCTCTGGTCCTTTCCTTTCTAGCACTCTTCTGCTCTGCTCTCTGGCTTATACAAACTAAGAAGCTTTACTCTGCCATGCCCTTCTCTCATGATGCTCTTGCCTTAGAGTCATCCAATCATGAACGGAAAATTCTGAAGCCATGAGCTAAATGAACCCCTCTTCCTTTAAGTTGTGAATGTCAGGTATTTTCTCCAGCAACGGGAAAGCTGATTCATACAGAAAATCAGTGTAGAATTGGGGCTGTTGCTAGCATTGTACCTGACCATGTGTTTCAGAAGCCTTTGGAAATGGTTTGCAAGAGGAGTTAAGAGATATTTGGAGAATCAGTCTGATGAAAGCCTAAAAGATTATAAGCAGAGCTTGGTAGTAATGCTGGTCAGAGCTCAAAAGTCCAGAATGTTGAGAGGAACAAAGGGAGTAATACTAGACTTCTGAGGTTTTAGATGAGAATGAGAATTCTATTGGCAATTGAATTAGGTCCATTAGTAGGTCCATTAATATTACATTATGACAAATGTTTATATTTTGCCCATAACCTAAGAGTTTGTATGAGGCTAAATTTATAGTTGGTAAACTAATGGATTTGGTAGAGGAAGTTTTAAGGCAGCCCAAATTTCAGGCAGTGGCGTAGATATTGCTGGCTGCTTTAAGCAGGTTTGCAATGAGAATGAGGAGCAAAAATGTATAGCAGAAAGATGTTAAAATCTGCAGTTTGACTAGGAAGGAAGTGCTTGCAAAGTTGGAGCCAAGGAAAGTGTGGTTGCTGAAAAGATTAGTGCCATTAAAATGAAGCCAAGTACTTTTTACCAGGAGTTACCTTGAGGATATCAGGAATTGGTCAATCCTCACTCATCACAAGATCCAGGACATAAAATGATGAAGTCCTTGGAAAGACATTGCTTTGAGAAGAGACCCCCAGGCTTCCCTGCTCCCTCAGTACTATGTAGGGAAGTGCGACACTAAGTTCAACCATTTAGCCACTCAGAGGCCACTACAGCCATCGTTCAAGGGGGTCCCTCCACTACTTGAGGTGACAGCAAGATTTGATGTTATCCATATTGTACTGATTATACAGGGATACAGAGTGCAATAGTTTTAGGGTCATTGAGGCTTCAACCTCAATTTCAGAGGAAGGCCTGGGAAGATGGGCAATTGCACCAGAGGTGGGAATGTGTAAAGCTGTGAGAGTCAAGGTGAAGGTCTACTGGAGACCACAGGAAGTTGGTGATGCCAGGAACATGGAATGTCTGCCAAGGAAATCCAGAAGAACCAAGTGAGGCCAGCCCAAGACAGAGGTCAAGTGGGTTGCAACCAGAAAGACCATAGGATTAGAGCGTCTCAAACCATTTTGAATTCACATCTTGCCACCACATACCCTGGGTGTTGGACATGGATCTATGGGATTTAATGTTCGTCCTGCTGAATCTGGTCTTGCTCTGCTCTTGCTCTTTTCTGTTCTTCCCTTTTGGGATGGGAATGTTGGCCCTGTGCCATTGTATTTTGGAGCTATTCTTTTTTATTTTCATAGGGACTTGCTGCAAAAGGTTTACCTTGAGTCTCAGAGGAGATTTTTGGACTTGGACTTTTTAGCAATGCTAGAACTATTAAGACCTTGGCAACTCTTGAGATGGATTTAATATATTTTGCATAATTAGATGGAGGTGAGCCTTTTGGGACTGTGGCAGAATATTATGATTGAGATCTAAAATATTTTCCAAAAATCTCATGTGTTCAGATGTGAAAGTTTTGAAAGGTGATTGGATCATGGGATTAATCCATTAAATGTTGCTGTTACAAGGTGTGGCCAAGTTGGAGAACGCTTTACCCTGAGGGTACCCTTTTGGAGGGTATATATTTCCTTCTGGTTCTTTCCTTGTCTCTCTGCTACCCTGCTGCCATATTTTGAGCAAATTTATGCCATCATGCCCTTCACCCATGCTGTTTCTGCCTTAGAGCCTGCTGAACATGCATCTATTGAACTCACTGAAAACTTGAACCAAAATAAATCATTCTTCCTTTAAGTTGCAGGTGTCTGGTATTTTGTCTCGGCAATAGCAAAATGACTAACACAAGCCAACATTAGTTCTACGTTATTCTCATTTTGCCTTTTTGCACTTTTCACCTCACAGAGATTAAAGATATTTAGAGATTTTAAGATTTTAAGGTAGAGCTGTGAATTAATGTATGTCAATCAGTTTGTAGCATTTATTGAATTTTAGTAAATATTCAGTATTGTTACAGAGATATCAGAATAGAAGAAACTGTCCTTACCATAAAGGACCATGCAGAATCACACCTGAAACAATCAGCAAGTAAAATATTTTATGATCTATCCCTATTTTAACAGTATTTTACAGGAAGCTTTTATTTGTACAAGCTTTAGTGGATGAATTCTAGAGAAGGGAAGACTTGAGGAAATTTCTGTGAATAAGAAATATTTAGGCAAACTGAAGTCAGAGGCAAGGGATCCACAACTAGGAAAATCAGATGTAACCCGAGGTACCAGAGATCTATCCCTGAAAGCTTTCTTTGACCTAAATGAATACTGTTGTCCGATTTTGTTTACTCAATAGAAATTTTCTTTTCCTAGATATTGTTATTGTCCTCTGTGAACGTCTTTCTACAATTAAATAGTAAAAAATCTGTCACATTCCTACAGAAAACACAGCATGGGGAATTCTTGCAAAATTATTACCACAAGCATACTGAAGATTGTATTCTGCTTATTTAAATCTATTTTATATCGTTCATTGTATGTAATGTAATTGTTCTGTTTCTGCTCTTATATGGAGATAGAAGTCATTAACATATTGATATGTGGGATTTTGAGAGAGAGAGAGAGAGAAAGAGAGAGAGAGATTTAATTTATTGTATGTGTGCAGTAATTGTGCTGTTTTTCCTAGCAAACCATCTTTACTTTGATGAATCTCTCAGTCTCAAATGTGACAATCATAGCCATTAATACCTCTACTTAAAAGTTTTGTTTTGGTCTACTTTAGAAAGCTTCTTTTTCTTTTTTCATTCATGTACAAATTCTGTTCAACAGTGGCAGGATACACATAACATTTTTTTTTCATGCCAGTAGCAATGAGGTTTAGCAATGTATTTTCTGAGTTATGTCAGCCAGTCACTGATAAGATTTATATATTCCATATTCAAAATCCTACACATGAGAGTGTTCTAGCATGTGTCTGTCTGTCTGTCTCTGATCTTTCTATTCAACATCCCTTTATGTAGGAACATTCAAATTCTCTCCTACTGAGAAGTCTCATGTAAGTTGTCTACATAAATTCATTTGGTATGAAATGAAATTTGGTATAAAGTAGGATTTCTGAACATACATTTTTGCTGAGGTTTTTCTCTCATTAAATGTTTCTGAAGAAATGATATTTGGCAAAGTTCTCAGATATAACTTGGGAACAGAAAGTATATCAATATCTTGTTATTTCCAAGAAAGCACTTTGTGTAGGAAGTAGCAATAATCTAAAATTAATAGTACATTGTAATTTTCTTCAATTCTAAGCTATACTTCCTTGTGCTTCATACTGAAATGTTTTTAAGCTTCCCTTGGGTTTCTTGTCTAATACTCTTTTAGAACCTTCCCCTGGTGCTGGGACAACTGCTGTTTTGACTTTGCTGTACTGTGATTTCTGTGAAAAAGAGCAAAATATGTGTGAATATGATAGTTTGCTGAATTTCTTAAGAGAGATGACTTATGTAGCAACTTTTGAAAGAAACTAGGATCAACAATAATCTAGGACACTGGTATGTCAAATAGAGTAACATAATAATTAGTTTCTGAATGGTGTTGTTAGAGAATGATTATCGTGTACATACAAATAGGTTTGATGAAAATATGCTTTATGTTAACCCAATCTCCACTAAAGAATGTGGATTACTGGGAAATATGAAATTATGTTGTTAGAATGATCTCAGCTATCTCCATGTGGCTTAGTCCCACACAAATGAAACTTCAAGGTGATTTCCTTTAATATCCAGGTTTTTCTATACTACTTTCACCCAAATTCATTTAAGTCATACAAGGAATGAGTATGACTCTTATTTTTAATCTAAACCAGAAAAAAGAATCTTATGTATATTTCAGGGAAATATTTTATAATCTGATATGATATTGTCAGGTTTCACATAGTAAACCATTTTTGTACCATGAACATGTCTGGAAACTTCTGTGCTCTTTTTCATATTTCATATTTCCTTCTTTCTCACATGTATCAGTCAGGTTTCCCATTGCTTAGAGACAATACCTGACGCCAACAACTTAAAGGAGGAAAGGTTCAATTTGGCTGAGGACTTCAGAGTATTTAGTCCATGATTACTTGGTGCAAGGGAAGAGAGTAGTGGATTAAAGTTGCTCAATTCATGATGGCCAGGAAAGCAGAGCAGTGAAATAGCAGCTGAGAGGAAGGGTCCAGGCATCATGTATAGTACCCTAGGTCCCACCTCCACGATCCACCCAGATGTGCCTAGAAGTGTGCTTTTCTAATCCCCTAGGTGGCCCCCAAGCTAATCAAGTAGAAAATTAAATTTAACTATCACACCACATTTGATGGAATTTATAAAGAAAAAGAGTATGTTTTGAAAAATCTTTAGCTTTTTCAAATAGTAACTAAAGGATGTTATGGAAACTTCTTGATTAAGAGGAGAGACTTATGTACAGATGCCATATTTCAATTTAAAAAGTCTTTCACAGATATATATGGACCATGAAGCAAACTGATCATAATTTTTTCTAGAATATTATTATTTTAGTTATTGGGTGCCCTCTGCACAAGAAAAGCAGACTGCCACCTGTGAATAAAGATTCGAGGGAAACTGAATAGCCTGCCTGTGCAAAATTTTCTCCTCCACTGATCAATAATTGTTCTCAAATTCTCACTGCGGTAATATTGTATTTAGTCTAGAAGTGTCAATATTAGCATGTAAAGGTGTTAAATGGATAAAATAAAACACTGATTCGTCCATAATATTATCACATTAACGTTCAAGTGTTGGTCAAGTAAGGGTAATTGTTGTTAGGTAGAAAGTAATTCTTAGAGGAAATACAACCTAGGACAAGAAAATTTGCAGATTAAGCGGTATAAAGGGTGCATTGGGTCTACAGTAGATGGTTCACTCCCTCGGATAGGATAAGTGGTGAGGGAGAAGGTGCTTTGGGATGCCAGGTCCAAAAATACCAAAAGGAAAATCGAGCAATGTCAAGAAATGACTTTTTTCCTTATTTGGTCCTCCTTTTATGCTGTTCCTGAGGAAGCATAATAAACTGTCATGTAATAGTTCTCACCAAAGTCCTTATAGATTTTAAAACTAGTTTCTTGTTTGAAGATTGTTATCAAAATGTAAATCACATATTGAGATACACTTACTGAAAGCTTTGAAGCAATTTCCTTAAAATGGAACAAATTCAGAACTGTAAGGACTCTTAACACCTAATCCTGTCTTTTTCAAAATATATTTCCTGGAATACTGTTATTCTGAAAAGAAAATGTGGTGCAGGTCCCTGTAGGGGTAAAGATAAGAAATGACAGTTATAATTCCAAATCTCTTGTTCATGGTTCAGGTAGAGCAAATATACTTTTATCTGTGTTCACTATTTTGCTTTTGAACAGTGATTATTTGAAAAACAGATTTCATTGATTTTTAAAGTTCTTTAAAAGCTAGGGATCTAATGTAACTTCTTCATTTAACAGATAAAGAGTTTGAGTTACTTAAACTACAGTGTTGAAGTACTGCTTAACTTTTAAATACAGTATATGTTAAAGATTAATATGAATGGGTGCTAATAAGCAGAATGAGATAATTTAATAAAAAATGAAATTATACTATAGATAAAATAATAAACAAAAAATCCTTTTAATACGCAAGAATTAATTATAGGACCCAAATGAAATCATATTGAAGGTATTCTTAATTTTCTGAATTTGGGTTTGTAAAACCTACTCATTGATTTTAGCCTTGAATCGTTCTTTTATAGGAGACTGTGAAAATTTACAAAGGAAGGCGTCACTTCCAAAATTGTACTTAGTTAGGATAACACTCAAATGAGCAAAAGTTTTCTAATGTTGGCTGCAGCCATGGCTTCACTGTGCTTCATGAATATCGAACATATTGGTGCCTCTGTGATTTTATGCATGACTTTGTTCCCTTCGATCACCATTACTTTCTTCTATGCTTTTAGGAGCTAACAAAATTTTCGAGTCTACTGAAGTTTTATGTCTTCCAGAAAGTCTTCTCTGACCACCTGGCCGTCACTAAACCTGCCTTCTCAGGCAACTAAAGCACTTCCTCTCAGAGACAGTCTTTTCATATTTAGCAAATTCAGATTTTTCTTCTTTTTCTTCAGCTTGGTATTTTTTTGTCCTACTTGTCTTATTCTTTTGCTCGGTATATTTTTGTCCTGATTGTCTCTCAGTGTCCTTACCACGTGATGTATTTTTTTGAACCAAAAGCTGTCCTAATCTCTTTTCACCCCTTCTCCCTCAAAAGTTACCTTATTAATAGTAAGTGATTAGTAAGTGTTTGAGAGTGGACTATCATCATCACTTCCTTTAAACAGTCTTATAGAACCTAGTTGCATTCTGGCATATGTACCCTTAAAATTGGCTAAGAAATTCTACACTTTATGTTCTTCAATTCATATTAATGCATAATGCCTTTTGAATTTTAAAATACATAATTTTGTAGACAATAACCATGAGGTTTGGTAGGAAACCATGCAGTAACACAATTACTTTTCTAATGCCTAGATCCTGTCCAAAATGCTCCTCAGTTTATTGTGAAGTCATTATGCTTCTCTATTTTGAGTAATAAAATAGGAAATGCTATAATTAACAACAATAAAAATACCATTCTAAAGGAAGCAATTTTGCAAATACAGTTATATCCATCTCTGGAAATATTTTGAACTTAATTTGCACTGCAGATTATTGCAATAATCTTCTTCTAAGTAGAAATAGATATTCTTATCAAATTTGAAAATTTTCATTTTAAGCCAGTAGGTAATATACCTTCTTTGCAGTAAAAGTCTGATTTTGGGATAAATATTTGAGTTCAGTCCTGGTAATTATGTAGATATGCTTGTAGGATTTATACTTGAGAGCTGGAAATTCTTCAGAAGTATCTAGTGTTTTCAAATAGAAAGATATTCATATTCTAATGTAAACTATCTTAAATATTCAGAAAGTTGGCTTCACATTAAGACATGGTATATGGATGGTGAACAGGATCGTTACAGAGAAGGTGCTGGATTATCACTGAAATGCTTCAGTTGGAAGTCTCAGTAGAGAAGCAGTTTTATATCTTTTATTAAGCATCAGATTTCTTATACTTTTGGGATTTCAAGAAAGTATGTGACTTGAAGTGATTATTAAATAATAGTTGGAAGTTGAATTGATGCTTCTGTACACAAAGCAGATCTACTTCTAGCTTGGCATCTTGGCAGGAATCAAATTAAGCTATGTATTTTTGGAGTTACTCCCTTTATTGCCCTACATTGGCTAAAATAAGGCAAACCACAAAGAAATCTCTATGCTTGAGGTAAGATTATCCACTTCTTGGCCTATAGGTCTCTGTTGGTTATAGTTGATAGGGATTCTAGATGCTCTCTGATAGCTCAGAATAAAATTGCTCCTCTGTGGAATTTGAAAGCTTTGTGAACAATATTCAGAAAGGTACCCCAGATAGTGTCTCTGGTAAGGCAGAGACAGTAGAGACAAAATTTTCTATTTTGCCTCTACTGCCAGACATATGCTCAATCTCCCCTCCAAAAAATTATCTCCACTGAGAATATCGAAACTGATTTATTCAATGACCCTCAAATCCTGTCATGTCTTTAATAGGCAATCATCATAATTCTAATCTAGCCCCTATTTCTGTAATAACTTCTAATAGCCCAACTCTCACCCTGATTTATACCAATACCCGCTGAACTGAATATGGCTAGAGGAAAACACATTACTATGTTGATTGGTCTCCTTTTAAGCTTAAGATTGTTAATATCAAGTGAGTTCAATCTTATTCCCTAAAATAACACTTAGCTGATGTCCTCATTTTCTCAACTGTATAAATTAGCCATAAACATTATTTTCCCCATTCTGGTATTAGGCATTGAAGTTGAGGCCTTTGCCCTGAGCCACATCCTGAACCATTTTTATATTTTATGTTGTAACAGGGTCTTGCCAACTCATTAAATTGCCCAGGCTGTGCTTAAACTTGCAATTTGCCTGCCTCAGCCTCCCAGTGTGTTGAGATTGTAGGCATGCACCACTACATCTGGCTACCAAAGATTATTAGCAATGCATCTGCCCATTTATGTCTACCTTCTCTCTATCACCTTTTCCCATTTTACCAAAGAAAATGTTCTTGATTCTGTAACAGACCATCCTCTGCACTGTGCCTAAAATCCTAGATTTCTCCCTTAAGGATATTGCTACAAATATACTTCTCTCTCTCTTCTGAATCACTTTCCTCCATTCTATTGGATATTTTTATGAGCGTAAATATAATATTGTTTTTGCTAGCCTCAAAATGCTCTCAGAGAATTAATAAGAGGAAAGAAAGAATGCCAAGGCATAGATGTATACAGAGTAATAGACTTTTTAAAAACATGATTTTGTAAACCCTGGTATTATCAAGTGAGACAAAGATAACCAATGGCTTCTTTATTATTTTTCTGTCATTGTGCAACATTCTTGAGATAAATACACATAAAAATGGAAGGTTTATTTTGGGTTACAGTTTCAGAGATTTTAGTCTGCAGTTGCTTAGCCCCATTGCTTTGGGGCTGTGGGAAGTTTATATATCGTGGTGGGAGAATATGGCAAGTTTGGAAGCCCTGGGACCTGTAAGGAAGCTATTGTAATAATCCAGGCGAGAAATAATGGTGGCTTGTTTTCAATAGGGACACTATACTATCATCTCATTTCCTGATAGGACATGTGTCTTCTTGGTACATGCTTGGTTGAGCAGTGAAAGAAGAACCTGTACAGAGACAAAATGATGAGAAGATGGGCTTTACAGGAAAGGCTTATAGTCTCTTGGGCTGGTATAACAAGAAGGCAATACTTTCCTATGAATGAATTGGTCAATGGTGATTGTATCTTGGCCTAAACCGTATTACTGATACACCATCCAAAAGGGCTAGCCGTTAACAGGCATCTAGGGTCATGGTGAGGGAGTGGGAGTGATGGAAGAAAAATTGAACAAGAGACGGATATTTCACATTAGGGAATTATACAGCACACAATTCTTTATCAGTTCCTGAAAATCTCATGCATACCATTTGATGCATGATATAAAGGAGGTCTCTATGATTAGTCAGCATTAACCAGAAAAACAATGACAACCAGCAAAGGGCAGTTATGATAAGATCTGTTTTTCTTTAAGTACTTCCTTCCTAGTCTTCCAACAGCAGGGAAATTAGGCATTTAGTAGAGAAGAATTAGGAATTCCTGGACTAGACTGTTAGTTCCCTCGCTCCACAATGCTAGAAAGGAAGGGAAAGTATAAATGAAGCCCACTGTACATTCTTACTATTCATTATGAGTCCCGGGGCCATAAACTTGGCAAGTCTGGAGAGTGGAGGTGCGTGACAAGAATAGAGAGGAAGGATAAAATTTAAATTGAATTTGTTATTGAAATTTTAAAATTGATAATGGATTTGAGGCAGTATATTAGGATACGGCAAAGATGGCTAGGGAAGTGGGTATGACAAGTTAATTGCAAATTCCCAGGACACATACAAAAACAGTTCCCAAAGGCTTTCACATGAAACCAATCAAACAGTAGTGCTATTTACAGTTCTCATAAGAACGTCAATAAGTTTTCAGTAGGATGACCTAGATGTGGCATCAGCCTGAAGACTAGGAGATACAAAAGGGCAGCCACTATTACGCATGGTGCTACTATGTTCTCTCTTTCACAGTAGTCCACTCACATTTTATAGAGTATACTCATTTTCCTACTTTTAAGAAACATAAAACCTCACTAACTTTTGTGCTTGTTTTGTTCAATTCTCTGTTCAGGACAAGAAGAACCTAGAAAATACCTCTAACAAGAGACTCAAGCACACCAAAACCTGGTAACATATTTGGCAGGAGGTAAGGCCCTTTGGGACTCTCTCTCTCTGCAATCTATGTCCAAGAAGGTTTTATTTTCTTTCCTTCTCTCTCTCCCCTAGGAAAGTGCCAATCCCCTTGTCTCTTCTCTCCTAGGACAAGCTTTCATTTGTTAAAGGGCTCAAATTCTTTTTGGTTATTGATGAGAAGCAGGAAACTAGAGGGTGGCAAAAAATGAACAGAAGGTGGGACTCAGGAGGCTTTCCCATGGTGCCATGAACAGTTTCTAACTGTGTCCCCCAATGTGGGCAGGGGGCAGGGAAGGACATAACCTCTGTGTTTTTCCCACAGGTCCAGCTCAATTTATGTCCCTTTTTCTTTTTTCTCTTTCCCATTTTCAGTCTCTGATTGCAGATATGAGTCAGTAAAGAGCTGCCAGGGAGACTGTTATTAGCTCAGTCTTAGAACGTATCATTCAGATTACATGTGTGTGACTTAGCATTTAGTATGACTTTTTGTCCTCATGTTTCTGTTCTCTACAATACTTTGCTCAGCTTTTTCACTCTTTTGGAAAAATAGCTATTAGTAACTTGGTCTCCCTCTTGAATAGCAGCTTACCCTAGTTTACTCCCTTTCATGAACTTTTATCTCTGGGTATCATTAGTGAGTCAGTTTCTCAGGGCCTTGTTTCATCCCAGTCCACCTTTTTGCCATATTTGTCAGCCGTTTTAGTTTGTCATGTGAGTTAGTCACATGGTTTGACTGTTTAATTCAAACTGTGGGTCAGCCACATGGATGTTGCCATGTTTGTCAGTCATTTTAGTTGTTCACATGGGTTGGTCACATGGTTCTGCCATGTTTATTTGCCATTTTCTTTTTCTTTTTTTTTTTTTTTCAACTGGCCTTATAGTCACCAGGAAAGGTACATTCAATGATGAGTTTTTAATTGTCCCACAGTGTCCTACTTCCTTAATAGGAAGAAATTTATTACTGAAATTGGGGGCAATCCTTTAATTCTGGCAAAGGACAAAACTGATTTTACCCATTGGACTATGCCAGGCCATGCTACTTACACACCTCTGAGATTACTATAAAGACTTGTACTACTCTTAATTCTGCCTCTTTGATGCCTATAGGCTGAAAGATTAACCACTCTTGTGGACAGGTGATTTCCCAGACCTATGTAAGCAGATAGGACATCAGTGACCTGCCCCTCTAAAACCTTTGGGAGGTGCATTTCACTGATAAAATTAGCTTTTCCCCAAAAAGACATTGAAAGGTACATTATACAATTCTCAGTTCACAACAGGTATTTGAGGCCAAACCTCTTTTCCCAGTAACCTCTGCTGAAAAACTAGAGTTCATAGCTCAAACTCAGGCATTGATATTAGGAAAAGGCACAAAGCTAATTATCTACACAGATCCGTATATGCCTTTCTGTTGCTGTATGTCCATGCAGCAATCTAGAAAGAAAGGAGTTTGTTAACTGATAAGCAATCATCTGTAAAGCACAAGGAAAAGATTCTACAGCTCCCAGAAGCAGTCCAAATTCCCAAGAAGGTCACTATCATATATTGTAATGGACACCGAAGAGAGAAGTCTTAGATAGGGAGGGAAGAAGGGCAGCCTTACAGTCCCTCAAAACTCTAGCCTTATTTCCACTTCCTGAGGAACCATTAAAACCAGCCTATATCCCCCAGAAAGAGGAATAGACCATATGACAAGAAAAAATTAAAAGGGGACTCTGATGGTATTTAGAAAACAAACTGGTCCTTCTTCAAGGGACACAGTGGAAGGCTATAAAGCCCTACATGATTTTTTTCTCTATGGGAAAAGATGCTACATGGGGAATGGTCACTTGAATTTTTATAGGAATAAGACTAGCAGCAACTACCCAACAGGTCTGCAAAGCTTGCCTGCTCTTTACCTACAATAACCCTGACAAGCCCAAACCATCTCCTTTGTTAGAACCTGTACAGAAGAGAGGGACATAATCTGGGAAGAACTGGCAATTAGACTCATATGCCACCATATGGAGTATTTAAACAAATACTGGTCCTAATTGATACCTGCTGGATTGAAGCCTTTCCTACTCAGACAGAAAAGAGTACAGAGGTAGTCAAAGAAATCATTCCCCAGTTTGGACTAACCTGGTCCCTTCAGAGTGACAATTGGCCTTTTTTTTTTTTTTACCTCTCAAATAACTCAGGGAGTGGCAAAGGCTTTAGTAATAAAATGCCATCTCCATTCTACAAGGAGACCTCAGTCATTCAAAAAGGTTGAGAGAACAAAGTAGACCATAAGCGAACTCTGGTAAAACTTTGCCAAGAAACTTCTGAGACTTGGCTTCAATTATTGCCAATAGCCCTCTTGAGGATTTGAAACACCCCCAAAACTGGGCTAAATATGTGTCCATTTGAGATGTTACATAGGAGGCCTTTTCTATGTTCTAATATGGTAATAGATTCAGAAACCATGACATTCTTTTAATATCTTATTAATCTAGGCCAAGTATAACCAGCTATCCAACTGTATGGGAACAAAGTGGCCCAGGGGGACCACCTAATGTCAGCCCTATAGATCAAGTGCTCATTAAAACTTGGAAAGAAGGAACTCCTGCAGACCAACTAAAAGCAAAATGGAAGGGCCCCTTCTCAGTGATCCTTGCCACACCTGGTGCAGTAAAGGTGGCAGAAATAGATTGCTAGATTCACCTTTCTAGGATAAAGCCATTTCCACTTGAACCATTTGAAGAAGGAGAGAGACCAACCAAAAAAAGAAAGTTACTCCCATGAACCTCTGGAAGACCTGAAGTTACTCTTCAAAGAACAAGACTCCAGTACTGCTCTGGGTGCAGATAAACGACTCGAATTTACAAGACTCCAGTACTGCTCTGGGTACAGTAACTAATGACTTGAATTTACATTTTAAAAAGGCACTTACCTTGAGACTCCAGTTTTTAATCATATCTATAATGTGGGTAATATTGCTAAGGCTATGGCTTTCAAACTCTTGATAATTTATCTAAAATCCCTCTTTCCCATACTTTCTCCTCCAAAGGAAGTGTGAAAATCTGACCTGCTCCTTCTCTTATTCGGGTTCCACATCCCCAACCTAATAGGAAATTTACTCTCCCTTTCAGTAGGAAATAGCTATATGAAGAGGGAAATCTTTCACTTCCTCATCACCCCATAAAGAATTTTGGGGATTTGTGTCTCCTGGGGGAATGAGGCAGGAGATTAGGGCATGGCAGAACTGGCTGGGGAAGTGGGTGTAATCTCTTACTTGCAAAGTTCCAGGACACATGCACAGAACAGTTCCCAAAGCCCTGCATGTAGAGATAATCAGAGAGTGCTATCTCCAATTTTTCTCTTGAGAACTTGAGCAAATTTTTGATAGGATGATCTGACAGCAGTCTGAAGAGTGGGAGATACAGAAGAACAGCTACCACTGAGCATGGGGCTACTGTGTTCTCTCTTTCACAGTAGTCCATGCTCATGCTATAGAGTATACTTCTTTTCCTACTTTTATGTGGCCCAAATTCACTCTACAGAGCGTGTATCTTTTCCTACCTGTCATAATCATAAAATTCACTACCTTTTGTGCTTTTTTGTCCAATTCTTTGTTGAAGATGAATCTAGAAAACACCTCTTGTAGGAGACTCCAGCACCCCAAAACCCATTAACATATTGACCTGTAATGCTAAAACTATTTTTGAAATATGCCTAGGAGGCAGTAAGGGACAGGAACAGGGATTTTCATAGGATTAGGAAAGTGGTGATTGGAGAAAAATAAAACCACTCAATTAAAAATACATAGGAAATTGTTTACACACAGAAGACCTACTATGTGTATTTTACTTTAGATGTGTTGTTATATTTAACCTTCCTTGGCAAACTGGTTTACACACACACACACACACACACACACACACACACACACACACACTCTCCAAAAACTCCAGAGATTTAGCAAATTTAACTAATCTGTTTCATTTCTCATAAGTAACAGGTAGCAGAGATGGGTTTCAAACCCAGGCATTTTGTTTATAACCCAAGGTCCTAACCATTACATTCGATAGAGAAATGGGATGGGAATTATAGATTTGACTGCTGGCAAGACATTTAATACTGGCCTAGTCACTTATCTTTTTTTTTTTTTTCATTAGTTTTTCTATCATTAGTATGTGGAAAAAAATTTTTTCCTCATTTCACCAGATGTTCATAGGAGCAGAATAAGATGGTAAATGGAATATAATTAACAAAGTAAGGCATTACTATTTTACTATATATGTATTTGTAACATTCTGTTAAAGAATATAACAAATGACAGAAGAATAGATGTTGTACAAGATAGGATGGCTTACACGCTCTTCTTTTTAACTTTTCCAAGACCTCCCTTGGAAGAATAAGTAAGAAATTTTTAGCTTTCCTTGTGAGAAAAAATGTGCTCAGTTAAGCGAACTTCTAATGGCTCCACTGTGGTTTCAGATTGTCATCATCTCAGAGAATGCCTTCCACTTCAGGCCACTAACCAAAAGGCCCTGGGGCTCATTGTGGATTCACACAAGCTAGTTGAAGATAATCAATGACACAGAATTAGAGTGCTGGGATGCCTCATGAATGTAACAACAGTCCTACTTCCTTTGGGTTTTTTTTTTTTTTTTGCTAAAGAATAGTTATCTTTGAACTCCCATATTTGAATTGGTCCCAGGTTTCACTTTCTCCTTTCATACAGCTAATTGGGTCATAATTTGTCCACACTTATTTACAATTAATGATCTGTTCTCTCTCAATGAAGAGTTGCTTGGCATTTGTAAATGATTGCATGTATTGGGCCAATTCATCATTTAAGGATCCCCCCCCCACATACACCAAAAAAAAAAGAGTTCTTGTGTGTGCTTGCTTTTCTGTTTCCTAATTTTAGTCTGACAGAATAAGTGTCAATGTTTCTCGGGTCCTTTGGGTTAGCAGTCTGAAGTGGAAAGCATTCTCTGTGATGAAGACAATCTGAAATTATAGTAGAGCTGTTGGAATTTCACTTAACTGTGCCAATTTTTCTCAAAGAAGGCTCAGTTAGTTTTGTTCTGTTGTTCAGTTGGACAGTGTAGCCCTTATTAGCACTAGTCATGTTCCTTATAAATATGGATCACTTATCAACAGGTGGCTCTCTCAGTTCAAAACCATCCCTCTCTATGAAGTAGCTCACACAGCATGTTCCAATATTGGTAAGCCAGGTTGTCATGGTTGTCTATAAAAGGATAGAAGATACGGAGGAAATGCTCAGTATGGGACAAACAACTCTCAATAATAAGTTGGAATAAATTAATTATGTTTATTTTATAATGCCCTACCCTTAATTTTGTATTCTTTGTTTCCTTACTCATTTGTAATTATGTTTCTCCTTTAGTGTGGTTTACTTAAATTCAGTTTTCTACATTTATTTTTCTTTGTAAAATTGCTTATATGTGGTATAAATTCATGGTTGATTTTTTTCTGAAACTCAGGTACTCATTATAATCAACCTTATTCTTTTTACTTCTATTCTGGGATCATTTTTCCAGTTCCTATATTATACTTCCTGAAATTTTCATTAGTGAATATCTGATGCTTATGAACCTTCTTATTTTGTTTATCTGAATATGTCTTTAACTTGACTTCCTTCTTGAGATTGTTTAGGAAACAAGGACAAGGGGTAGAGGAGGAGAGGAAGGAGAAATGAGAGGAATAAAGATGTGCCATGTACAGGATCCTAATGACTCCAATCAGTATACACGTATGTCATAACACAAGCTAAGACCAGTAATACCAATAAGTATGTAAAAGGTGACAGGGGAATCAGAGGAGGAGGGCAGAGGGAGAAGAAAGGGATTAGGAAAAAAAACTGGTGCAATATGTGTATGTAACTACTCCCCAGGATGATTGTAAACTGAGTTAATTACAAACGTACCAATAAAATAAAATTTAAAAAAGATATTGTTGCATTATATTTTGGCTGTCTTTATTACTGCTATGTAGTCTGCAGTCCATCCATTTTTATTTTTGTGTGTCTACACACACTGCCTTCTTTCAACTGATAGCTGCTATGTTTTTTTCATCTTTGTTAATTTGCTATTTCACTGTGTTGGTGTGTATTTTTTTATTGTGTGTTAAATTTGTTGTGTTTCCCACATCTGATGATTCATTTGTGTAACAATTCTGGAATATTCATTAATATCTCTTTGAATGTTGCCTCTCTTCCATTTTCTTCCTTTCTGTAACTACAGTAGATGTTTATTAGATGTCCCTGCTGTATCTTCCATGTTTCTTAAACTTTTACATTTTTCAACTTTTGTTTCTGCTGCATTCTGTGATAATTCTTTTCTTTCTAGTTTACTAAATTTATCTTTGGCTATACCCATCTTTTTTGGTACTGTCGATTTATTTTATAATTTAATTATATCATTATTTCTAGAAGGTCTTTGGATTCTTTCTGGACATTTTTAAAGGCTCTTATACTTTTGACTTTCTTAAATTTAAACTTTATTTTTTATTATGTAAGTGAAAAGCCCAATTTCTGAAACTCTGTGAATGTCGTTTTGTAGTGTTTGTACATGAGTATGTATATGCATGTGTGCCTATTGGCTTTTGATTCTAATGACTTGCTTTCTTTTTTTTTTTTT
>PVJO010012701.1:0-54550 GCA_004026905.1 Hystrix cristata | reverse complement strand
ATCTATAGATTCGATACAATCATTATCAGAAAACTATTTTATTATTTATAGTAAAAAAACTGACTCAGATTCATATGAAATTGCAAATTACCCAGAGTATCTGAAAGAATCTCGAAAAAGAAAAAACATAGTACAGAATTTCATACTTCTTAATTTCAAAATTCACTGCAAAACAATGGTAATCAAGACAGTATGTCATGGGAAAAGGTCAGATGTTGGAACCAAATTAAGAATCTAGAAATAAAATCAGCAGTTTCTGCTCAGCAGATTTTCCTATAAGGGTGCCAAGCCCATTCAATGAGGAAGTAATAGTTTTTTTCAACAAATAGTGGTGCAACAAATGGACAGTAACATGCAAATGAATGAAATTGGACTTTTACCGACACAACACACAAAAGGTAACATTAAACGGATCAAAGACCTAATTGTGACACTAAAACCGTGAAACATATAGGATAAAATATATGGGTATATCTTTGTGACTATGGACATGGCAAAGGATTCTTTGTACATCAAAGACACAAAAGAACAAAAAAGTACTTCATTAAATTAAAGACACTTGTACTTCAAAGAACATCCTCCAGAAGGTGAAAATACAACCCACAGAATTGGTTAAACTGCTTGCAAATCATGTATCTGTCAAGGAACTTACATTCAGAATATATAAAAAAGTTCCATAACTCAATAATAAGGAGACAACCTAGTTTTAAAATGGGTAAAATTATAGACTTTTGGGACTAGTGAGTTAATGTAGCTTTATTAGTTGTAACATGTATTAGTCTTATCTAAGATGTTGATAGCGTGGAAGGCAGGGCACATGTGGAGGCGGGGGGCATGAGGAATCTCTGCATTCTATTTAATTTTTCTGTGAATACACAACTGCTATAAAAATTAAGTCTGTGAAAATATACATACAAATAGGCAATCTGAATAGGCATTTTTGAATATTATATACAAATAGACAATAAACACATGAAAAGATTTTCTAAACCCTTAGTCATCAGGAAAAGGCAAGATATACACATGAATGAAGTTGGACTTCTACTGACACAACATGCAGAAAGTAACATTAAATGGATCAAATACCTAATCGTGGCACTAAAATCATGAAACTTATAGGATAAAGTATATGGGTATATATGCCCATATATATATGATGTGTGTGTGTGTACAGTAACCACGAAAACAACAATACAAAAAAAGGCAAAATTAATTTTTAATTTTGTTGCTGGGAGCAACAGAAACTCTTCCTTTGGTAATAAAAAAAATAATATACTGAAGACAAGATAACTATATCAAAACTAGTTTGAAAAACTTTCAGATTGACAAGGTGGAAAGTGAACGTGATAGGGGCTGGATTTGTTGTAGTACGAGGAGTACTCTTCATGCACCTAGAGCTGCTGGTATTCACCTAGCGGTGTACAAGGAGAAGCTGTTTGGAAGAAATGAGTACTGCAGTCCTTAGAGAAGATCACTGTATAATGAAGCAGAATGAGTTTAATAAACTTTTCTTGAGCCTGGAATTAAAATACATCTTCAAAAAGTAACTTTGGGTCACATAATTGTTATGTTCCAATAATTTGAAGGAGCAGAGTGTCAGTCATTATCAGTAATCTACTCTCTGGCAGTATGTTGTTCTGGTATAAACAAATAAGTCAGTGTCTTGGTTTGTGCACTAGTTTGCTATGATTTCATCCCCTGAAATTTGTTACATTGCAACATAATTGGGTTAACCACATTTGCAACCCTGGAATTTGGCAATTTGCAAAGGACTCTGCCAGAGCAGGTATGACACATTCTTCGCAGCACTCTTTAGATGTCAGAAGGATCAAGAAGATACAACCTTAGACTGAATTTCTTTGGTGAAGTGATGTAACATTTTTTTTTCAACATTTAAAAAAAAATATATATATATAAACGACTACTTGTTTAGTATTAAATAAAGGCCAAGCACCTCTACAAATAGTCTTCATTCCTCAGTAAATGCTGCAGAATTCACACAGTCTTCTGAAATAGATATGATTACTAAGATTGGCCAAGACAAAACTATTATTGTCATTTCCATGACAGTGCTGAAAGATGGGATGCTTAGGCAGAGCTACTTCCTCCTAGAAATGTACCCTATGCACTGGGACTCTGCAGCCATGTAGTGACAGGGAAAGAGAGCTGGGGACTGTGTAGTTCTCTCATTAAGTCTTTGTGATCATGTGTATCTCCTGGCCTGGACACCCCTCCTGCAAAAATTCTTTTGTTTAAAGATAAGTATTTATCTTACAAAGCACTCTGAAAGAAAGTGGACTTCCTCAACTCATGCATAGAACAATCATGGTTATTTGAACATGTGAAATTTTCACATATTATTTCTGAGACATGTGCTTATACATTTACATATATTTGCAATGTAGAAATGCATAAGTGATATGACATAAATTGTATTATTCTGTACACAGAGTAGGTCATATGTATGATGGCTAATATCTTCTTTAGAAAAATAATAATCAGCAAAATCATAAATTTAAACCCTCAATAATGCTATTATAAAATTATCAGTTTAAGTAAGACATTATATATTCTTATAGGTGATAGTAGGTGAATATTGATGTAGTCTGAATTTGTACTGTGGAATGCCAGGGATGTGACAATTAAATACTATCTTGCATTGATAGGCTCTAATGACTATGGAGAAGGTGCAAGATCTTAGTTAAAATGAAGAAAAGCTTATGTTGACAAAACGAATAATTTATCTGAGTTGTGAACAGGGCCTAGTGTTTACTTCTCAGCTACTGACTATTTCATGTGAAAGGCTAGCACTTTGTTCCACAGTGGTTAAAAAAACATTATTTATGTTAAAATTAATTGTAATTTAATAATATAGTTTTTATTTTATGTAGAAATTCCAGAAACGACCAATGATTTAGTTATTTATCTCACTGACTTTGATTTAGACATAAAAAAGATTAACACCTTTAATCCAAAAATTGAAAGATAAAACTTGCTAGTGAGCAGAACAGACAAGAGACAAATAGTAATATCGATAATGAAAACAAATAGTAAATCATAAGAACATAAATTAGACAGTGATTTTTTTTTTTGTACTCTGTGCCAGACATAGACATTGTCCTATTTTCTTGCTACTGACATAGGACCTGATTCACAAAGTTCGGGACACACTTCAAGGTCACACAGCTAGTTAGGGGCAGAGTCAAAATCTGAACCTGCCTGGACCCATGGTGAGGTTTTCATTTCTACAACCCACTTAATTTGAGAGGAGTCCTTTATTTAACCTCTCAAATTCAATACTATAATCATTAACATGTTTTCCCTTGAAGCAAATCTTTTCAGAGGAGAGGAAATGGTTTTAGAATAGCCTAAATTGAAAAAAAAAATTAGCAAATGTGATAAGAAAGATATTTTAAAGTCCAACAAATACTACTTATGTACAGGGACAATATTGTTCCTGCTAAAGTTGATGATAAATTATTAGCAGCAGGTATAACTGACACACTGATAACAAAAGACATAAAAATGTTAAATACAAAAAAATGGAAAAAATATGTGTCAGACAAATAGGAGACCAAAAAAAAAAAAAAAGCTGAGGTAGATATAGTAATTTTAGAAAGACCCATCTTAAAGACAACACTACTAGGGCTAGAATATTGCCTATATGATATATGCTATAATACTTTCAGATGATAGAATAATTCTAAACTTGTATTCATTAATAAATTCAAAAAACATAAAATCATAGCAATGTCATGAAATTAAAGAGGACACTGAGCAATTGTTCCAGATTTCATGAGAGTAAAGAAACAGAAAACTAACTAAAGCATGACTTTGCATTTGATCCTACATCAAGACAAAAACCAAGATTATCTCAAAGATGTTACTGACCAATTGGTGAAATTTGAACATGTATTTGTTATTGCATGATGACTTTAGCAGGTGTAATCCAGGCTTTTATGTACCATTACAGTAAATTGTCTGTGCACACTTGGCAGCAAATGGAAAGCAGCTACAGTGATTGAAGATCGTCGGAAGCTGTGCTCTGGGCAAGTCCATGTTGACAAGTATATTGCATGAACAGAGAACTAGTGCTGGGGTGACAGGAAAGCAAAATCACACCACACAGAGCACAGCACACAGCTTGGGCCTCTAGGTAAATCAGGCTTTCAGAATTTGTAGGACATGTACCTCAGCTCAAGGCACCTTGAATCTCTAGATGCGATTGACAGGAATGATCGAGAGGGTGTTAAGTCATCTCAGAGGTTCTCCACACTCATGTTTGTCCCAGAATTCACTCTGACCCTAATTACATGTATGAGATGTAGTGTTTATTCATGCACCCTTAGTGAAGTTAGATAGGGGACCGGGATTGAAGGTCAGGTTAGGAGATACAACATGCACATGCTCTTGCCTAGGGTGTGGGAGATTACTAGGAGTTTTGTTATGTGATTCACCACCTCTCTTAGGACAATGGAAAGAGGAATGGCTGTAGGGCGTTGTTGAAAATTAAATAGGTGGAAGACAGTGATTTCTTCAACTCCTGTTGTTTCTAACTCTACTAGATTTATATATTTAAGTTTTTTGAGTTTGATTATATTACTGTGGTGATGTTGATTATTCCAAGGAATACACGCACACATATTTAGAAGTAAAGAGGCATTGTGAACACAGTTAATTTGTAAATATTTTATACCCATTTTTTTTTTTAGGATGCAAAGGATTTTATTTTTAAATTTCTAAGCTTTGAAAACAAGGTAGCTGAGGTTAAATAAGAGAGCTTTCCAAAGCTGAGCATGCTCACTGGAACTTGGTTTTTCTGCATGAAATACAAAAACAACTTCCTAAAACTCCTAGGTGAGAACACGACTGTTCTGATGACCTCTGACTAGATAGGCTGATCAGTCTCAGTCGGCAACATCCCTTTTGCTCCTTGGTAAGGACTTAGAAAACTTCCGGTGTGCCATTCTAGTGGTACATGGTCAACTCCCTTCTGAAGGTCTCCTGGGAGGCATACACCATGTACAAGAAGAGGGTACATGTACAGGAAGAGGAGAGGGTAAGATGGTGGGGAGAGGAACACATGAAGAGAAATAATGAAGATATGGTAAAGTATTTGAAAAGGTGCCACTGTATTATAACGTATTGAGTAGTATCTTCTGACAAGGTGTGTCTAAATCTTCACAGACAGTATGCATGTATGTGACCTTATTTGAAATAAAATACTTATACATATAATTAAGTAGTGGATATTGTCATGAGATCGTTCTAGACTTAGGGTGCTCTCTGAATGTCTGGTGTTCCTATGCAGAAAAGGAGATAGAGCTGTGAGACAGTGAAAATGTAACCAGGGACATGTGAAGATTCATGTGAAGATGGAAACAGATTTTTTTATTTAACATGCTTCCCTTAAAATCCATCCAAGGTGTGTATTAATAAATTTTATTAATTGCTAAGTAATAAACCATGTAAGAGTATGAAAAAATAAACTACAGGATGGATGAAAATATTTGCCAACCACATTCATAACAAAGGTATGAAAATATTTGCCAACCACATTCGTAACAAAGGTATAACTCAAAATTTGGCAAAACAGAAAAAAAAAAAAACCTAAAAAAACCCAAAAAACAACAGCAACAACCCAAAAACCAATTACAAAAAGTTAAGACACGAACAGATATTTTAACAGTGAACACATAGATGACAAATAAATACATAAGAATAGCTTAAAACTCTTAAAGTCATAGGTATAGGGAGGGATTTTCTAAAGAAAACTCCAGTTCCACCGAAAATAGCTCTGAGAATCAACAAATGGAATCAGACAAATCAAAAAGCTTATGTACAAAAAAATAAGTAACAAACAGAGTGAAAAGACAACCTACAGAATGGGAAAAATTTTGCCAACCATTCTTCAGATAGAAGAATCATATCTACAAAATATAAAGAACTCAATATAGTAGACCTCCTAAAATAAAACAGCTAATCAAAAAATGAGCAAAAGAAATGCATAGATACTTCATAAAAGAAGTGCAAATGGCCAATAAATACATGAAAAAATGCTAAAAATTACTGGCCAATAGAGAAACACAAGTTAAAACAACACTGAGATACCGTATCACCCCAGAAAAATTGCTATCATCAAGAAATCAAACAATAACAAATGCTGGAGGGCTGACGGGAAAAAGGAACTCTTCTACACTGTTGGTGGGAATGTAAACGAGTAAAATCACTGTGAAAACCACTCTCTACCCTCTCTCAGTGTAGAGAGTCCTCAAAAAACTTAAGATAGAAATTCTATTTGACTTAGATATTCACCTTGTAGGTATCATCCCCAAAGATTTAAAGACATCATATTACAGTAATACATGCATACCCATGTTTATAGCAGCACAGTTCATTACAGCAAAATCTTGGATATTGTCTACATATCCATCAATAGATGAATGGATATAAAAAATATGGTGTTTACACAGGATGGAGTAGTGTCCTGCCATAAAGAAAGATAAATCTGAGTCATTTGGAGGAAAATGGATGTACTCGGAGACCATGATATTAAGTGAAATAAATCAGACACAAGATTAAATATTACATGATTTCTCTTATATGAGAAACTCAAAGTATAAAAAGCCAGCAAAATAAAAAAAAACAAACAAACAGATAATAGGAAGTAGAGAGATAGATCTTCTTCAAATGTGAAGAAATCCAGAGATGGAGGGAGGGAGGGAGGGAGAAGAGATAGTGATAAAAAAAGATATTAAGATGTGTCACATGGAGTTGGGGATTGGGCTCAGTGGTAAAGTGCTTGCCTAGCCCTGAGTTCGATACCCAGCATCCCCCCAAAATATGTTACATTCATGTACCAACTCCACACACACAAGAAATGTAAGAATTACATATTGAAAACATGTACCAAAAAAAAGGAAAAAGGATCAAGAGATGAGTGGAGGTGGGGTGGGGGAGGGAAAGGGGATGAAGAAAGAAATAAAGATATCATGTGTACATATATCAATTCTCCAACCATAATAGAAGTAATAAACAAAAAGATGCAGGAACTCTTGGAAGACACTAACAGAAAGCTAGATGAGCTAAACAAAATGATTCAAAACATAAATGACCAGCTCACCAAAGCATTAGAGTGCATAAAATTGTTTCATTCAGAAATCCAGGACATTAAAACTCATATTGAAAGTGTGGAGAGCAAGACGTGTCAATGTGAGGACAGAATTCTGGAACTAGAAAACAATGATGCCTTCGAAGACCAACTACTCAAAGACACCTTAAAAATATCAAGAAAAAATGAAAAATTGATCCAACAACTGCTAGATGATGCAAAGACTTATCTAAGAGTAATTGGAATAAGTGAAAAATCAGAAGACACACAAATGACATAAAAAAACCCTGTTCATAGAAATGACAGAAAACTCCTCAAATATAGGGAAAAATAAACATATAGACAAATGAGGCGTATAGCAAATCAAACAACCACAAACAAAAGAAAACCTTTCCACATCATATTATACTCAAAATTCTGGAAGTCCATCACAGGGACAAAATCTTAAAAGCTGTTAGAAAAGGGCAACAGACAACACACAAAGGTAAACCCATTAGAACTACAGCAGGCTCCTCTGCCAAAACCTTAAAAGCTTGGAAGGCTTAGAGTAAAATCTTTAAAGCCCTAGAATACAACAACTTACAACCCTGACTTATGTATCTTGCAAAACTTTTATTTAAAATTGAGGGAGAAATAAAGTATTTCCATGATAAGGAGCACATCAGTAAATTCATGACCACCAAACCAGCATTACAAAAAATTCTCTAGGATATCCTAGAATGAGACAATTAAGCCAACAATGTCACTAAGTCAAAAACAATGACTATACCCGGCAGGACAAGCAGCTAAGCAAAAGGGAAAATGAGGAAATCAGCCACAGGAAAACAATACAAGGACAGGAATAAGTCATGACCTCTCAGTAATAACTCTCAAAGTGAATGGTCTCAGTTCACCAATTGAAATACACAGATTGGTAGAAGGGATCAAGAAAGAAAACCCAACAATATGCAGCATACCAGAAACATTTAATTCAAAACAATACAGAATAGATACAGGATGGAAAACAACATTCCATGCAACATGAAATCCAGAAGAAAGCAGGAGTTGCTATCCTAATTTCATACAAATTAGACTTCAAGCTAAGACTGATCAGAAGCAAAAAAGAAGGCCACTACATATTAGTTAAGGGAATAGTTCAATGGGAAAGATCAACAATTACAAACACATACTCACCAAATACCAACACACCCAACTTCATAAAACAAACCCTAATGGACATGAACGATCCCTGATGGACAGGAAAACACCAATATAATAGCAATGCAGGACTTCGATACCCCACTGACACAAATGGACAGATCGACTAGACAAATACATGAGCAAAGAAATATCAGAGTTAAATCAAACCTTTGAACAAACGGGCTTAATAGCTATCTAGAGTGTTTCATCCAACAAGAACAGAATACACATTCTTCCCAGCAGCACATGGAACTTTCTCCAAAATAGACCACAAACTAGCCAATGCTTAAGCCATGTTTAAGTAAACACAAAAGAATCAAAATTATTCCACACATATCAGATCATGGTACTATGAAACTAGAAATCAGTGGCAAAAGAAAACATATTTCTCCTTAACCATATAAACTATGCAAACACATGCTTTTACCAGGTTGAGATA
Organism: Hystrix cristata; assembly: GCA_004026905.1. Taxonomy (NCBI): domain Eukaryota; kingdom Metazoa; phylum Chordata; class Mammalia; order Rodentia; family Hystricidae; genus Hystrix; species Hystrix cristata. Next base: position 45,821 of record PVJO010012701.1, on the reverse strand, counting down.
AAGACCTATTTTTATCTTCTTCAGTGTTATTATCATGAAGGGATATTGGATTTTGTCAAATGCCTTTTTCGGGTCTGTTGAGATGATCATGTGATTTTGTTTTTGCTTCTGTTAATATTGTATCACATTTATTGATTTGAGTGTGTTGAGCCATCCCTGCATCTCTGGAATGAATCCTATTTGCTCATGATGTGCTACCTTTTTGATGATTTGCTGCATTCTATTTGCTAGTATCTTGTTGAAGATTTTTGTATCCGTGTTCATTAAAGAGATTGGCCTCTTTTTTGGTTGGGTCCTTTTATGGTTTTAGAATCAAGGTAATGCTTGCTACCAGGAATGACTTTGGGAGTACTGCTTCCCTCTGCTTTCATTAAAGAGTTTGAGAGGTACTGGCCTTAGATTTTCTCTAAAGTTCTTGCAAAATTCAGCAGTGAATCTATTGGGACCTGGGCTTTTCTTGACAGTTTTTAAATTACTTCTTCAATTTCACTGACTGATATTGCCTTATTCATGACTTTTATATCTTCTTGGTTCAGTCTTGGTAGTTCACACGCATCTGGGAATATCATCTATTTCCTCTGAATTTTCTATTTTATTAGAGTTCAGGTTCTCAATGTAGTTACTGATAATCTGGGTTTCAGCAGAATGTATTGTGATTTCATCTTTTTCATTTTTCAGTGCATGGATTTGAGTCCTATTTTTCCTTATTTTGATAAGATCAGCTAAGGGTTTGTCTATTTTGTTTAATCTTTCGAAGAATCAACTCTTCAATTAATTGATTCTTTGTACCGTCCTTTTAGTCTCAATTCCATTTCAGTGTTGTTTTAGTTTGCATTTCTCTAATGGCTAGAGATACAGAAAATTTTTTCCCATGTGTTTATTGTCCATTTGTTCTTCTCCTCCTAAGAACTGTCTGTTCATTTTAGTTACCCATTTATGATTGGTTCTTTTCTTTCTTCCTTTCTTTTTATTTTATTTTATTTTTTAGATGTTAGTCCTCTGTCAGAGGATTAGCTACATAAGGTTTTTCCCATTTATAGGTTGTCTCTTTACTCTGTTGGTTGTTTCCTTTGCTGGGCAGAATATTTTTAATTTGATATGATCTCACTTGTTGATTCTTGTTGCTATTTCTTGTGTAACTAGGGTTCTGTTCATAAAGTCCTTTCCTATACCTATGTCTTCAAAAATTTTACCCATTTTATTTTGCAGCAGATGATGAAGTGTTTCTGTTTTAACATTTAGATCTTCGACCCACTTTGATTTTAATTTAGTGCACACTGAGATATATGGATCTAGATTCAAATTTCTTCATGTGGATAGCAGTTTTCCCAGCACTATTTGTTAAACAGGCTATCTTTCCTCCAATTATATCTCATAAAGTACAATTACAATATCTATTTTGGTGGTCAGTGTGTATAAAAATTGGAGATAACTACATTTAAAATGTGAAAAGAGTAAAAGGACTCAAACAGTAATAAAATTTTAATACTTCTTTTGAATGGTGAAATATGATGTATCAATGGACTACAGTCAATTATCTATAAATATTGCAATACCTAAAACAGCCAGCGAGTAAACTACACATGATGACATACTCGAAAAAAGTATAAATGGAAGAAAATGAAATTCTAAGATTGCTCAAATAACCTACAGGATGGTAAGAGATGACAGAGAAGTGAAAAACATGACAGATGACACGAAGAGGAGAAAAAATACTAATATAACATATTTAAGTCAAACATAGCAATAATTTAAATGCAAATGGCCTGAATTTACTGATTAAAAGGCAGAGATTGGCAGAGTGAATTTCAAAAATATCACTCAGAACCATATTGTCTATCAGAAAATCCTGTTTTTCTACAGAATCTATAATTTTGTATATAAATGTAATTTAGAGTTTCATACTTAATGTTGTAATCTAAATGTTTCTAATCAAAATGTTCAATGCCTACAGCACCATGTTCCCTTTCTTCTGTTGAATTTGCTTCTGTCTTCATTAAAAAAAAATCAATGTATAGTTCTTTATTTTTGGGTTATTATTCTATTTGGTTGGTCCACGTGTCAATCGCTCCACTGATACTATATTCATAATTACTGTGGTTATATAGTAAGCCTTAATAAGCTTCAAAATTGCTTTAGCTATTACAATTTTTGTCTTTCTACATGAATTAAGAATAATTTTATTTCTATCTACACAATCCATTGAGGCATTTTGATAGGAATTGTCCTAAAATATATATCAATTTGGTGTTTTACTATTCAGAGTCTTCTTATACATGAATATGGCACATATTACCAATCATCTTTGAGTTCTTACATTAATTGTTCATAATATTCAGCAATATAAATCCTATGTATTTTGTTTGATTTACCTCTAAATAGTTTACTTTTTGTGCAATTTATATAGTATTTTACTTTTTATTTCATTTCAGTGTTTGCATGTTCTTTGGTAATATACAGAAATATAATTAATTTCTATATGCTGCTTTTATACCTTAATGGTTTTCTGAAACTCATTTTTAAAGGAGAATTTGGTTTTCTTTATTCTTCATGATTTTTTATTCAATCATGTCATCTGTAACTAGGGGCAGTTTTCATTCCCTTTTTCCCAATTTGTATGTCTTTTATTTCTTTTTTGTTGACATCAAGAGCATTGGTCTACAAATGGAAAAACTGATAAAATGAACCTTCTCACAATGGAAATTTTGGCTCCGTGAAAGGCCCTGTTAAAAGGATGAAAAGTCAACTACATGCTGGAAGAAATTTGCAAATGATATGTTCAGCAAAAGACTGGAGGGTAGGACATAAAAGAATGCTCATGTCTTAATAGTAAAGCAAAAGCAAATACAAAACACAAAGCATCCAATTACAAACTAAGAAAAAACACACAAGCAGAAATTATGCCAAACGGGTACACAGGTGACAAATACATGAAAAAAAATATACATATGTGAAAACCATAGGGAAAATTCAAGTTAAGACCACAATTGGATATTAGCACATGCCTAATAAGAATGGATAATGTAGAAAATAGTGACCATACTAGATGCTGAAAAAGATACATTCTTGCTTAAAAATGTAAAATGGCAAAGCCACTCTAGAAAATAGTTATTTTCTAAAACACTAAACATGTACATGCCATATGACGTATCATTTCGACTCTTAGACATTCAGTCCGGAGAAATAAAAAATTATGTTCACACACAAAGCAACGAATGTTTCCAGTATCTTTATCCATGAAAATCCCAAACCAGAAGTAATCCAATGTTTTTCAAGGTATGTGCATTAGTATACACATTAGTATACACATGCCACGGATTACTATTCAACAATAAAAATGAACAATGTATTGATATATTCTACTCTTTGAATGAATCTCCAGGTGAGTATGGTGAATGAAGATGGCCAGTCTTCAAAGGCTCCATATTTCATGCTTCCATTTGTATAGCATTCTCGAATGTCAACATGATGAATATGGAGACTATATCAGGGTTTAACTGGAATTAGTAATGCTGATGGAGGAGGTTGTAAAGGAAGTAGGTGTAGTAATAAAAGGGCAACAGATTGGACACTTGAGGTGATGGAACTCTGCTGCCTTCACTGTGATGCTGATCTTTACAAACCCACATGTAAAATTACCTAAAACCAAACAACACAGGGATACATGTAACACTGGTGAAGTCTAAATAACGTGCGTGGATCTAAATAAGATCCACTGTCAATTTCCTCTTTTTCATAACTTTTATTAGTACATGTTTGCAGGATATAAAGTTTACATTCTTTGTGGGGAGTTGGTACATGTAAGTAACACATTTGAATGCTTTATTTTCATGCCCTTTCACTCCCCTTCATCTCTTGATCTTCTTTCCATTTGAGAAAGATCTATCTTCTTACTTCTTATCTTTTATTTTTCTATTTAAATTTTGGGTTTCTCGTATAAGAGAAATGATGTGATATTTATGCTTGTGTGTCTGATTTATTTCACTCATCATTATGGTCTCAGAGTACATTCATTTTCCTACAAATGACCCAAGTTTATCCTTCTTTATGGCAGAGTGGTACTACATTATGTGGTGTTGGTAGAAATGTAAACTAGTACAACCACTGTAGATATCAGGATGGAGATTCCTCATAAAACTAAAACTAGCGATTCCATTTGACCCAGCTATTCCCCTTCTAAGTTTCTTCACAACAGCATTAAAGATATTGTATTACAGTGACACATGCATACTCTTGTTACAGCAACACAATTTCCTCTTTTTGCTGTTGTAATTTGGTATGTAATATGTTGTCCTTGGAGACTACTGCCTGAAGGGTCTATAGGATATTTCTGCATTATTTCTTATAAGTATATGTAAAACTACAATTATCACAATGCAACAAGTTAAAAATGTATATGAACAATTACACACAAGCAAGGAAAATACAATGAGTTCTTGAGCCTCTTTTAGCCTGCTGAGTCATTGAGATAATGCCCACTACTGGATTTGGCTTTGGTAATTTTAAGGTGTCCTATTTTGGAGACTCTATAAAGTGCTAAATTCAGTATCTTGTTGCCATGGAGGATTTTTTAAATGACAGTATCAATTTTTGTCTTATGAACGATCCATTTAAGAAGATTAGGATCTGGCATATATACCTACATTTAAGTACCATGTGGTTAGGGGACTCTTCTAAAAGCACAAAATTGGGTGTAAGATGACAGGAAAGAGGTAAATCTCTAGATTGGGGCTCCTTCCTCTAGGCCACACTAACTTCCTCAAGCTTCAAACACTCTTTTCACCAAAGCTCACCAATCTTCCCTACAGTACATTTCCTTGGTTAGCCACAGAGCCCACACCTTACTTTCTAGAGGTCAACTTTTCAAAAGTAACTAGGAAAGTATGTTTGGACATGATTAAAGGTTTTGTGCTAGAGAAGAAAGATACAATTTGATTGACAGTGCCATTGAAGATAAAGAAGTACTTAACAAGGTTTATTCTGGAATATTAAAAATTGAGATTGGCAAAATTAGTTATGAATCATCCTTACAATAATCTAATAAGAGTTAGGAAGGCTTATTTATCTAGGCTGGGGTCAAACGTGCAATCCTCTTGCTGTGCTGGGAGGCATGTGCCATGCCACCTGGTGTAGACATGTGGTTTTTAAGAATAAAAGAAAGGGGTAAATATTGGGTACCTATTGATCATATACTACTAGATATTGGCTGCTAATGGATATTTGGGAATATAACAACATTTAAAATATTGTTGACCATTTTAGCCAAAATTTAACAATGACTTTTGAACACTATAAAATAAAACCAGGTCCACTAATGAAACACAACATTGAATGTTTGTTGATCCAATAGTGATTAAGGAATAGAGAAACAAGCTCCTGGCTCAAAGGAACATCTATTCATGAAAAGAAGATATTCAAAGAATATAAAGATCATTTGCTGTGTTTTACCAGAATTGAATCTGACTGGAGAGTTAGGCTGATAAATGCCTCTACCAAGATTACATTTCCCTCGAATCATTAAGGCATTTTGATAAAACAGTTCCTATCTTCAAGATGAAACATGTCCCTGAAGAACATCCATTCATTGCTGAAATGCTCAACAGCCCCACAGTGAAATATATCTTTTCTCTGATGAACATTAGGTAATAATATATATTATTAAAGAGAACATAATACAATCAGAGGAACCAGGCCTGTGGAACTGCGAAATCCGAACTTTAAAGATGGGTAAAATTCATTTAAACTAGTGCTACTCTTCAAATTGCTTTTGTCTTTGCTTTAATTTTTTGAGATAGGGTCTCACTAGGTAGTTCAGGCTGGACTTGAACTCACTCTATAACCCAGGCTGGCCTTGAACTCATGGAAATCCTCTTGCTTCAGCCTCCTGAGTTCTGGGATTACGGGCGTGCACCACCATGCCTGGCTTCTGTCTTCACTTTTGAAAAAGAATTGTCCTTCTAAAAGTGTATACAAAAGGGGTAGAAGATGTTATCCTCTGTTCCTAGAGCTCCCTCTTTGTTGTATATGAGAATTATCTAAGGGATTTTTTAAAATGCAGGTTCTTGGGCTTTATTCTAACCCTTACCTAGAGATTTTAATGTGAAGTCTGGAGTAGTAAGACACAGAACTGTGCATTTTACACATATTGTGCCTGGTTGGTTCTTACGAACTGGAAAGATAAGCTCAGAAAACATAACACATAGGCAGGGTGTATAGTTTACATACCATCACGCTGTAGCGTAAGGAAGAGAGACTCAGAAAAGGTCAGCACTTGGTCTTGGGTCACACAAGGAGATAGCAAAATGCAGATTGATTTAAATACTACCTGTACTGCACTGTTTATTTTAGTCCATTTCAGTGGTGTTCCTGTGTGTCAATATCTCATTTTTCCTGATATCTTTGTGGCTCTGTAAAGTCCTTGGCACATGTATTGTCAAACGCTGACACTCATCTTGCCAATGGCATGATTTGGTAGAAAGTCAATACAAGCCAAAGAAAGGAAAATCAGGAGACAACATCAAATCGTTTGTTTTACTATAAATGTACCTTGCGTTTTCAAGATTATGTTCCCTGCATCTGCATTCTGGTAGTTTAAATCTCAGTGAATTGGGTATTGATGGTTTGATATGGACGTATAAACCAGAATCACACCCTTTCCTTTCCAGGCATCTTTTCTCTTTTTCACAACTTCTCTTATTAGATTAAAATAACAAAACATTTGTTATAGCAAAAACACAGATTTCTCATGGCAAAAAAAAAAATGATAGTGAGAATATTACATTTTTCTAAAGCCTGTTTCCTATTAAGCCAGACTTGATTGGTTTTGGACCCAAGAGACATAGGCCAGTGCTTATTTCCATGATTTCCTTAAAGTTATATTCCCTTGGAATCTCTCCTTTTCCTATTTTTTTCTAGGAAAAGTAACCAAAGGAACACATTTTCAACCTTGATACTATCTCCTACGAGGTTAGAAGAATCAGTTAACTTTTTCCTGCATTTGGACTGTCAGTTTCAATATTCTCCCTGATATTACTTTATTTTTTTAATCACAGTCTCAGCAATAGCAAATTTTTATTCATGCACATGATGGCTGTGATTTTCTAGATAGAGTCTTGTGCTTTGGAACTTGAATTGCAATGCAATTATCTTTCCTTTTTTACCCTTGCTTTCCAGGGAGATAACCCTACAAATTTTGATTTTCATGACATAGTGTGGTCTTCTTTGAATTGCAAATTTTCCTTTCCTTTATATTTTTAGGCTGAAATTTTTACATTGCAAAATGCACTCTTATATATTTATATACACATGCCTGTATGCATTTAAACATATATGTTTATTAATTCAAATATAAAAGATGCATAATAACTCCCTGCTCAGCATTACCTTGAAGACTTGTCTTATTTTAATATTTCATGTACATAGAAACACGAAGAAACATCTCTTCTGGTCCTTTCAAAATGGATTGGTTAATGTATCATATCACTCAATGACATTTTCACAATTCAAATGAGTCCATTCTGTCCTTTAGGATTAAGGTAAAATTTGAATATTATCCAGTATCTTAGACTAATTTTAAATTCGAAGAGGAGAAGATAGTGGAATATCAAGTATGATATTGAAATACTTGGCTATTATATTTCAAATTATTAAACGTAGACTATTAAAGTGAGAAGGGATCTTGGAAAAACCCATGTAAACTATTAATTGTTTTTAAGAACTTGATAAGATGGATGATTTATTTTCTCCTTTCCCCAAATATATTAACGTTTGTACACACACATACACCACAAATTGGGTTAAAATTTTCAGCAAGTTTCAATTTTGGTTTAGAAGACCTAAGTAATGCTAGCACTTATAGATGAGGGTATTTTGGAAATGACTTTACCACATCTGAATCCATCCTGCCTGGTATAGGGTCTAATACAATGTATGCAAGGAATGAATAGATGTTTGATGAGGGAATGAGTAGCTTTTTGTTTCTTCATAAGACAAGTAGTCATCTTGTCTTCTTCTTCACATTACAAGTATAATTACTAGAACTAAGTTGAAATTTATTTTTCTGTAAATTTGACCTCTGATAAATTTCTATCATAGAAACAAAGGTCAAGTTTTTTATTTTTTTTAACTTAGCTGTGGAAATGCTTCAATAATTACCAAGAATTCATTCAATTTCAATTTTTAACTAAATATTCATGAAATATCCTAAATATTGTTTCCAGAACTGCTTGCAATGCTAGTTATATAATTATACGTTTATATATCTCCTTAAAGGGTAAATTATAAGCAGAAGGGTTTCCAGTATGGTGCTGAGGTCAGTGAGATAGGATGATGACTACTTCTAATCTCAACTTTTCAATTTGTTTTCACCCTTTACACACTGCTGGTATTAGAGAGTTATGAAAAAGTTTTCTGAGAAGCTCAAAGAAGTCTGATGGCTTCTTCTCTTTGCAAATATGAATATGAATAGAGAATTGATATTAATAAAGAATTAAGAGTAATGACCTAATAAAGAAATTCTCTGATTTGGGAAAGAAAATCAATGTCTCCTCAACCTACTTGAGCTTATGAACTAAACAGAATTTTCTCAAGAATAGAAGAGATTTTAATGAATGAATAGAATGTGAGAATTTTTCTCAATACTCTCAAGCCTTTCGATTCATATGTAGATGGCCAACATCCTTCTAATTGCTATGGTTAGTATACACTTGAAACTCTAAAAGTCATAAAAGAGAAATCTTCTGGAAATACTAATTTGTATCATTCCAGTGACCAACTAGATCCACAACAAATAAATTATGTTTTGATTATCTTTTGAATTTTCTGAATTGTAGGACGTCCTTTTCAAATTTGCATTATTTCTTCAAATATTTTATCTGTCTCTTTCTATTTCTCCTTTCCTTCTGGAAATCCCAGGATGCTTGATGATATTCCATAGTTCCCTTAGGTTCTGTTCATTTTTATTTCATCTTTGTATCCTGTAGTCCTTAAGTGGAATAGTTTTTATGACCTCCTTTAAGTTTGAGGATTCTTTTTCTGTCTGTTCAAATACGCTATTTAAAATCTGAAGTGAAATTCCTATTCCATCTTCCAGCAGATGTGGTGGGAATGTAGGCTGGTCCAACCACTGTGGAAATCAGTGTGGAGATTCCTCAAAAAACTACAACTAGAGGTTCCATTTGACCCAGCTATTCCTCTGCTTGGTATCTTGCCAGAAGAATTAAAAACATCGTACCACAGTGATATGTAAACCATGTTTATAGCAACACAGTTGGTAATAGCTAAGTCTTGGAAACAACCCAAATGCCCAACAACAAATGAATGGATAAAGAAGATGTGGTTTTTCTATACAATGGAGTATTGCTCTGCTATAAAAAAGGATAAACTTGAGACATTTACAAGTAAAGGGAGGCACCTTGAGAACATACTCTTAAGTGAAATAAATCAGACACATATGAGTACATTTAGAATTGTTTCTCTGATATGAGAAACCATCAGTATAAATAAGGACGAGAAAGTATAATAGATACTAAGTAAAAGAAAGATAATATTCAATAGGGAGGAGAATTAGAAAGAGAGGAGGGAAAAGAAGGAAGGGAAAAAGAAAAGAAAAGGGAAAAGGGAAAAAATGGAAAAATGTAAATAAAGCTGCTGTAAATAAGGTGGAGAGGGAAAGTGGAAGGGAGGGGTGGGAAGGGAGGAGGAAACCAAGATATATCACATACAGGCACAAATTAACTATGATAAGTGTGATCATTATGTATACAAGGTACCAATACATGTTCTTGGTAAATAAAATTAAATAAAAAAACTGAAGTGAGTTTCTCATTTCACTTATTACAACTTTTAGCTTCAGAATTTATGGTTTTCTTGTACTATCCAATGGTTTATTGATATTTTCAATTTGTTTATATATCCTCTTCTGATTTCCTCAATTATTTATCCATGGTTTCCTTTGAGTATATCTAAAACAACTGATTTTTCCAATCTTTGTTTACTAAGAGAGCACTCCCTTGGGAACATTTTCTGTTAATTTCTTAAGCAAAAATGCCATAGTTTCTTTTCGCCATATTTGTTGTTGTCAATGAGTCATTTTTGAATGTAAGAATGTGATAATCAAATTTTTTGCTATGCCTAGATTTTTTAAAAAATTTTAGTTGTAGCTGTAGCTGGTTGTTCACTTGAAGAGTTTTATAAATATTTTTATTTTTAAAATTCTATATTCCTTGTTATGTGTGGTATCTGAAGTCTGAACCTGAGGAGAAAGAGATGAGGAAAAACACTCCCTTTTCATTCTTCGAAGATTGGCTCTGCTTTGTGGGCACAAGTTAAATACTTAGCCTGGCTGCTGGCAACTTTGCCTTAGACTTCATTTTAAGCCTGAGCCCAGAAATCAGCCATAGGTAAAAGCTTAGGAGTTTTTTTTTTCTATTGTTTTCTGAGTATCTTTCCTCTATGATGTAGACATTGTTTTTTAAAATTCCTCAATATACACAAGTATCTTCAATGCTCTAGTTCCCCCAACACACGCTCTCTAGCTTTTCCTTCCAGGTTTTGACACTCTGTCTTGTGCCCCAATTACAATCTTTTGCCTAAGCAGTTAAGGGTTATTCGCCTTATAATATTTGAAAAGATTATGACTGGTTTTCTACCTGGGTGAGTTCAGAGTTAGGTGACAACCACCTTGTGCACTCCTGCCCTTCTGCATGTAGTCTCCAGAGAGATCAGAACAGACAAAATTACAATACCTAGTTAGTAAAGTCTGCACTGTCCCTTCTAGGATGATGGCCATCTTATCCTGGGAAAGCAGATACTATTTTCAGGACCTCCGGGTTGCTAGGGAGCAGGCAAGAGAGAAAGCTTTCCTACCCCTTTATAGTCGTGTTTTCTTCATTCAGCAGTCAACTAGGCATTAGAAATTTTTGAAATGGTATTCAGATTTCTAACAAAGCTGGTTCTGAGAATCTGTATTTTTCTGTTTCTCTGGAGGGACTAACTCTTGGAACTACCCACTTTCCCATTTTTGCTGAAATCATTCCTTCACAACAAATGAATTCTGAGAATGCCTTGGAACTCATTCATAGATTCTGACCTCAATTTTCCTTTAGTTAATCTTTAGATTTAGAGTTAACCTTTACTTCACAGGGCAGGAATACACGAACAGCTTTAAAGTCTTCAAGTGGAAAGTCCAACATCTCGTTCAATTCAGCTTTGGCAACTGTACATCATCATTTTTTCAAGAGTTGTTGGGCTTTAACTGCTTTTTAAAATTTTAATGGTACATTTTAGATGTACATAGTGATAACATTCATCATAGGGGATTTGTACCTGTACATGACATCTCTTGTTGCTTCTTTTTTCCCTTTCCCTTCCCCTCACCCCCTTCTCCCTCCCTATTTACAAAAACTTTGTTTCCATTTTTTCCTTCCATTTCTTATTTCTCTTGTCTCTCTGTTCCTTTCCCCCTCCCTTGTTCCTTTTCCCATTTGGACATTTTCTTCCCTTTCCCAATATAATACATTTTAGTCTTTATTTACACTTTCAGTTTCTCACACCAGAGAAACAATGTGGTATTTAAACATGTGTGTCCAATTTATTTCACTTAAGAGTATGGTCTCAAGATGCATCCATTTACCTAGGAATATCTCAAGCTTATCATTCTTTAAATGGCAAGGTAGTACTCCATTATATTAAAAAAACACATTTTCTTAATCCATTCTGCTGTTGATGGGCATTTGGGCTGCTTCCAAGATTTAGCTATTACAAACTGTGCTGCTATAAACATGGGTGTGCATATATCACTGCGGTGTGATGCTTTTAATTCTTTAAAAATATGGACCACTTCACGGATGTGCATGTCATCCTCATGCAGGGGCCGTGCTAATCTTCTCTGTATCGTTCCAATTTTAGTATATGTGCTGCTGAAGTGAACACTCCCTGATCCTTTGTATGCTGACTAATTTTAGATTACATTTTGGATGTTTTGAATGTTACATTCGGGGGTTCTGAGTTCTAAGAGAAAACTTTAGAGGAGTGTTTATTTATTTATTTTGCTTTGTCTTGTTTTACGTGCAAATAATCCAGTTAGTTTCAGACCAGAAGCGCCTTCGGTAGGCTTTAGTTACGACATTAGGGTAGTTTTCACAACTTTTGAAATGCTATTTTGGTGCCTCTAGAGCCAGCATGGAACGAGGGGCTTTGGTCTGTTTTGTTTTTGCAGCCTTTGTCTTGCTGAATTGAGCTAGTTCTGCACATGCACCTTGTGCTAGTGATTTGTGTGTGTGTGTGTGTTTTAATCAGGAGGTGGAATCTTCTAAAACTTTAGACTTAATTCCTTAAACACTAAAGTGTTTAACTGTCTTTTAGGAAAATTCTCCAGAATCTACTCAAGAATAGTTTGAAAGCAGCTTTTCCAGGATGGGTATATGCAGAAGAGTTCAGTTCAATGACCTTCTCATGTCACAAGCTCAAAACCCCCTACTCAGAACTACCCTCCAGTAAAAGGGGAGAACCTGTGACAGAGCAAGATGACTACTGTCTTAGTTACTTTCTCATTGCTGGGACATAATACCCAATGCCCACAATTTAAAGGAGGAAAGGTTGATTTTGGCGCACAGTTTGTAGGGATTTCAGTCCATAGTTGGTTGACCCCAAGGCAGGGAGAGATGGCAGAGGGTCATGGTGGAGGAGACTTGATCATGGCTTGGCAGGCAGGAAACAGAAAGGAATCAAGCAGGAGGGAGGGGATTAGATCCTTCCAGAACACTCCTCCATGGCTCCTGTGCCTGCAGCCCATCACCCCACAAGGGCCCAGAGAAACTCTTCTGGTTGCTAAATGAGATAATTCTATCTCATTTCTCCTTGATGGGGGTGGGCAATTTATTCCTCTTTGTCAACATATTCAGGATCTACATTTAAATCTTCAATATTGGTAGTGGGAGTCGACAGCCAGCCCTTTCATCCCTACATAACAATACCCTTAAACTGCTCCATACGACATCATATATTCTCTCATTCATTCCCGGTGATTCCTCGGTAACCCATTCCTCTCCTGGGATGGGACCTCTTATTCAAGTTCCAGACAAAGGTCATCTTCCAAAATCTTCCTTTCCTCTCCACATAGTCTACCCTTTTCCTCCTTACTTCTTGCCTTGATCCCTAACCGCCACCTTTCCTTCATTTTCAATCCACATATAACCTTGGAAGATGCCATTTCTTTAAACCCAGAGACCCTCATGCCCTCCCCATCTCAGGATACATTCTTCACAGCTTCATTCAAACCATTCGCCATGATCTCAACCAATTGTTAATCCTTATTATCCTTAAAACCCAAGAATGTAATGATAGATCTGACCCATTTGCTTGCAGCTACTTGAACTCCAGGAACTGTCACAGCCACACTTAAGCAATGATAAGTTATATTAATGTTGGAATTTTTATGTATGAGAGATTTATCTACTTTATGGATAGATTTTTTTTTTACCATTGGCAATTTCCCTTGTCTTTTAGAAATGTTAGAAAAACAAAGGTATTTGCTTTTAGAGATTTGCTAGCTCTCTTTCCTTCCCCCAGTTTTATCTTGATTTTGTCTATTTCTTTTTTCCTACATCCTGTTCGATTTTGACTCCATTCTCAGATATGTCTCTTCTACTTCTGTCCTTGACCTGCACAGCAGCATCACTGGTCTGTTTCCAGAGCTGTTGTGGGTCTGATTGTTTCATGCTATTCAGATCTCATTTAAGCTGCTTCTACTTACTCAAAAACAACTTGGCCAACCTCCTTTTACTTTCTGCTTCTCTTTAGTGGACTTGCTGTGTCTAGTGAAAGTCGTCATTTTGGGGTTTTCTGATCTCAGATCCGTCAGATGCCTTATTATAATTTCTGCTTTCTTCTGTACAGAAATTATACCATGCAGGCATTTTGAGTATTAATGTGTAGTGTCTTCATTCTTTTATAGTTTGGCTTATTGAGAATTCCTGGTCATTAAGTTTGGTTTTTAAAATGTTTCCCAAGGTCTTTTAATTTGCTATCCATTAGCTCTGTTTGGCAAGTATGTTTCTGTGTATATGTTAAAATACACAAAGCTCCAGAAACTATACTCTAGTCTCTTTTACTACATTTCTGGAATGCTACTGGGTTCTCTTCCCAATTTCAGATTGGTTATCTATGCTATCTTCACATACAAAAATACACATGCACACAAACTCACACACCCAAATATACATATACAAATGGGCAATGCATGTAAAATAAAATGTTTCCTAAGCAAAAGCGTAGGACTGTAAGTCAAATCTACACTTTCAGTGCAATCTTGATCGCTTACTGCCTACACAAGTTCTAAAGGATGATATATTATTAGACAAACACATATTTGTAGAATGAATGCAAGAGTGGTTTACATTTTGAAAAGCCAGTGATGTCACTCAAACGTATTTTCCATATGAGTTGGTCAAAATCAAGTAGGAAATTAAAAATTAAAATCACTCCCTATACTAACTGTAGTCCAATCTATCATCTAAACTCTTAGGTTCTTTAGATAATCAAATCCTTCAAATATATTTCTTTTAAAATAGAGTCCAATCAAACACAAAATTCTATACTCTAGGGTTTTGAATTGAATTTTCACATTAGATATATAGAAAAATTTAATCAATGATTGTGGTTGGGGATTTAAATCCACTACTGTTCCTTAATTTGCATGACAAACAAATATCTCCTTAAATTCTCCCTGAAAAGGTAATCACACACTGTATTTAAATAGCGTCGCATCTTTAGCTTACTTTAACTTAAAAAATTATGTTTTTATTAAATCTGTTCTACAGCTTTACTCATTAAGTTTCTTTTAAAAATGCACATGAACTGCCCACACCAGTAATTATTCTAATTTTAAAAAAACAGGGTCATGATTCAATCATTAGGAAGGGAAGGAAAACTTCAGTCCATTAGCAGTTGTTTATAATAGCACATCTCAATTGATTAAACTGCAGATTTTTTATAGGTCTTGTTTTATAAATTGAGCCTAGTCAAGTAAACATAACATTTGGTAATAGTCTTCATAGCAACTGTCAAAATGACTTATTGTTTTTCCAGTCCTGCATTCCTTCAGAATTAATAATACCTTTGTGCCCTTTATAACACTTATTATTGATGCCGTGAAGTTCTCTACATTTAATGAGTAGATGTTTCATTATACTACATGCTTCTGTTTTCAGACAGAAAATTTTTCTAATCTGTTTCTCTTTTCCCCTTGATTGAAGGACTGTAAATATGCAATTAGCAGTTGAAGTAGAAGTAAAAAGAAGAAAATATCAGCTGTCAAGATTTCTGTTGAAAGGCACAGGATGCTT
Source organism: Hystrix cristata (assembly GCA_004026905.1). Taxonomy (NCBI): domain Eukaryota; kingdom Metazoa; phylum Chordata; class Mammalia; order Rodentia; family Hystricidae; genus Hystrix; species Hystrix cristata. The sequence goes on along the minus strand of PVJO010012701.1, from coordinate 30,477 downwards.
TAAGCTAAGAACACCATGACAAAAGACAAATCATCCTTGCCAGTGTGGCTGAAAGTTGCAAAATGTTTGAACATTTGATTTATCTTTTCTTCTTGAAATAATTGTAATTGTCGCCTTCTTTAAACAGAAATTAATGAAAAGACTTTTTTTCTTACAATGCTAAGGTTAAGCGCTCATAAATATTCGGCTTTTGATTTCTATACTTAATTGCTTCCTAGTATTTTTCAATAATGAGGGAGTTACTAGCTTCCCAGAATAGAAGAAACTAGAACATATACCTATAAGAGTCTGTAATTTCTAGAAGTCATAATGGTCTAAATAACAGTATAACGCTAGGAATATTCAATTAACAGTAACTGGAACATTTGTAACTCTTTTTAATTTACCAGTTTAATTTCAGAAGTGACTTAAAAGTTATGATGTGAAAACTCATATTGCACTTCAACTTTCAATTACTTCTATTTTAGTATCTTGATTTCAAATATATCTTTTATTTAATGTACATATTTTTCAGCAGATTTCTAGATATAAAATAGTTTATACCATCTGTACATAACAAGCATATCCTCTATTCCTAAAGGAATGATCTTCCGATATTTTATTTTTTTAAATTTTATTTTAATGGTACATTTTAGATGTACATAGTGATAGCATTCCTTCTGATATTTTAAAATATGCAAATATAGTTTTGCCAGTGATAAAAGCACATTGGTCCTTTTCTAAATAATTTATTCACAGTTTATTTTATATTAATTACATTAATCTACATGTACATAATATATACCTATCATAAATATATGACATGAATCACTATAGAGTTGTATTAATATAAATTATTTTATATGTTTTTGAGGGCTTTCATTTAAGTAAATAACTTTGCCCATATGTTTACTGTTTATGTTAGATGGAAGAAAAAAAATCTCTGTAAAAAAAGACAGACTAATGAGAAAATCATACAAATTAATATGAGTATTATGTGACATGGTAGCCTTTTTAGGAGTTTTATAAATAATAAATTATGAATAGTTAATAAAATGACTTTATGAATAATACTCATTAATAAAATTTTAATAAACATGTAAATCTGAGTGTTTTCTTTTTTCACTAGGTTTGATGAAGCATACAGAGTTTTGGGAAAATGTGATGGGACAAAGGGTGTGAGTCATTGAGTTAGTGTAAACTGAGGGAAACTTAGTGAGACCAAATTCTTCTCAGTATCTCTGAATTGGGACATAAAAGTGCAACTGTTTCCCCTGGGTCTAGGGAGCTCACCTCTCACATGAGCTGCCTCAGGGAAGGTCACAAAGTTGTTCTTGCACCTGATATTTCTTAAAATCCCTCATCTTAAAATTTTTAATATTCAGAGATACCTTATTTTGGTAGCATATCTTCAACCTCATTGATAGCTTGTACAGAACAACCTTCGATTTTGATGGGCCAAGTTTTTTATTTCTGTCTTAGCAGAAAGTAAAGTCCCCTTTATTATGAAGAGACAAAGAAACTCTGTAACTTTCTTCTTGTAACTTTATAGTCTTATCATTAATGTCTAAATATTTTATTGAATTGGGACTTTTAGTTGCATATACTCTGAGTTAGAGATCCAGTTTTAACGTTCTTTACATAAGGATCTATGTTTCCCTGCAACTGTTGCCATATAACCCCTCCTTTTCCTATGTTTTGTAATCACATCTCCTTTACTAAGAGTCCACAGACAGGTAACTCTATAGTTGGGGTTTTTCATTTTTGCCATTTATGATTTCTTGGTTTATATTTCTACCTCTATCACATTATTGTACTGACATAATTTTTTCATAAGGTTTATAGATATTACAATAGGATTTTTTCCCTCAATTTGATTGTATGCTTGCTTTTTAAAAAGATGCCTTTGTGGATATTTTTCCATATTAAAGTTAATATTTTTGAGTTTTCCCCCAAATCTTCTTATGAACCAACTTGAATTTGAGAGTTAATTTTGGGAGGTGTGGTAGGAAATGATATCTTTGTAATATTGAATTAGCCCAATCAAAGATACATATTAACCGCACTTATTTATAGGTTCTGTGTCGTTATGTAGAGTTTAACATTTTGCTTAGTCCGCATTTTTCTTGATATTTAATTTATAGCTTACTTCCTAAATTTCATTTGTTCTTATTTTTAGTAGAATTGAGAGAAGCAAGTGAATTCATAAGGCAAATTGTATCTGGTCACCATGCTGATGTCTCTTAGTTTTGAAACAGCTAAAAACTATCTAGGACTGAAGAGCGAAGGAAAACCAGTGCTGACTGAGAACCAACAGATCAGCACTGCCATTAATCAGAACTGGGGGACAAACACAGATAAAGTCAGCTGCGAAGTTAACAACACTGTATCTCCGAAGGTCGTGATGCGGTTGTAAAATGCCATAAAAACTCCACTTTGAGTGATTATTGCTTTCTCCTCAGTGATGCCCCAGATCTGCCGTCCTCCATTCATTAATTACAGGAGACATCCAGCTGTGTAGCTGCCCTCGCCTTGAGACAGCCAATCGCAAGTCAATGCCTGTATTTTCATAGCCCTCTTTGCAAATGGAACCAATCCGGGCTTGATTGCTTTCCTTGGACCCTCCTCCCCATTCCTCAGAGGGAACCCAGCTTTAGCAAAAGATGACTTTCTTTTCTATCTTGTGTACCAATGTTTCATCTTTTCCTGGAATTTTTTCCCCCTAAATGCAAGAGATAAATGGATTTTATTAGACTATAGGTGCATTAAGCACAACAAGTTACAGTAGCTTGCCTGTTGGGGTTTCCACAAACATGCTCAAATATTTTGCTAACCATGATGTTTTAGTCTTTTTTCCTCATAATCTCTTAGCAATCTTCTTTCCCAAATGCATTGTCCAGGATGGAAACACTACACTGCTGAACTAAATCAGAGACTGAGCAGTCTCAACTAGCTTTCTGTCTTAAAAACACACTGTGAGAAATCTCTTTTAGTTACCTATCCTAAAAGAACTCATGAAACTCATCTGGCTTTTTGTCTTAAAGGAAATAAAATCCAAGTGTGCGTGCGTGCATGTGTGTGTGTGTGTGTGTGTGTGTGCGCGTGTGCGTGTGTGTGTGTGCGCGTGCACGTGTGCGTGTCTGGTTAAACGTGAGATTTGGTAAAAAAAAAAAAAAACTTTAACAGGTGTCCTTTGGCAAATTAAGGAATTCCGTTCTGTCAGACTTGTCGTTCACATCTGGATTGTATCATATATAGGAATATCTGAGCTATATTATGATGTGTTATTTTAAAATGAAGTATTGTTTGTTATTGTATTTGTAATTTGCATTTCCCTGATGACTACTGATATTGAGCATTTTTATGTGGTTGTTAATAATTTGTATGTCTTCTTTCAAATAAAGAGTTCATTTTACATTCCAAATACCACCTCCAGACTCCCAGTCTGTTCGTTTTTCATTTTCTTCATAGTACTTTAAAGAGAAAATATTTTCAATTTAGATAGAGCCCAATATATTAATATTTATGTTTTATAGTTTGCATGTCTTATACAGAAAAATATTAACCTAATGTAGCCTAATGATTTGTTCCTATTTTTAATTACAGAAGATTTATTATTTTTTGGTCTTCCACTTAAGCATACGATTCATATTGAGTGAAATTTTTATATTTGATGCGAAGTAGAGATCAAATTATATATCTTCATTTATTTAAATGTACTTTAACTTCTTTTGCGTATTTAAATGTACATTTTTAATATGCGTATTTTTCTACTTTGCATATTTCATATTTTCTTATTACATGTGTCATATTTTAATCTCCAGTTGTTTATTGTGGGTATATGAAAATATAATTGATTATTGCATATTTATGTTGTATCCTACAAATTTCATAAACTCAGATAAAATGTTAGATTTTTGTAAATTCTTAAATATTTCCTACTTTTATGATCATGCTGTATATAAATACATTTTTACTTTTTCCTTTTAAATACTTTTCCTTTTATTTCTTTTTAATCCTTAGTTAAAAATGGAATTACTACAAGTATCACATAAAGTAGAAATGGTACGGGCAGTCATCCTTGCTCAATTTATGAATCTATGGAGAAAAAGGCCTCTTACCACTAATATGAGGTTAACTGTCAATTTTTTCAAAATAGAAACTCTTTATTAGGTTGAAAATATTCTCTTCCTCTTCTAGTTTCTTTTGAAGTTTTTTGATTTGTTTTACAAACATGTATTGTTTGTCAATTTCTCCCTGAATCTATAGGATTTTTTTATTGGTCTACTAAAATTGTGGATTGCATTAATTTTCTAATGTTGAGCAAAATTTATATTCCTGGATTAAAGTTCACATAGTTATGGTGTGTTACAGTTTATTCCAGACAGGAAGCAAAAATAGCAAAAGATGCGATTCACATACTTTGTCTTTTTAAAGTCAGACCACATTTTCGACTTGAGCGAGGACAATTCTGACTTCTGCAGTTTTTATTTCCTCTGTCCAGAACAGGACCCCAGGTGTCGATACTTATTGTGCTTTGGGTTGTTGAGCTTCTTGGATCTGTAGTTTTATAGCTTTCATTAAATACAAAAATATTTCAGTCACTATTTCTTGAAAATAAAATTGTCCTGTTATTTCTGTTTCTCCTTCTAGGTCTCTGACTATACAATGTTTAATTACCTGATCTTTTTTCACAGATCACATAGGATTTTTATTTTGCTTTCTCTATTTCGTGCTTCATTTTTATAGATTTTATTCCTTCATCTTCTAATCCACTTATTTTTCCTTTTATAGTTAATAATTCATTGTTTAATTTTGGATATTATTTTTCATCTTTAGAAATCATATATTTGTTTTTTTCATATTTCCTGTTTCTCTTTCCATCATGTTTGCATTTTCCTGATCATATGGAACATATTTATAACAACAATATCAATGTCCTTTTCTGTGGAATCATCATTTCTCTTATTTCTGAGTTTGCTTTCATTATTATCCCAGGTATGGATTATATTATATGGCTTCTTTGTATGCCTGATAACTTATAAAATTGTATTCTAGATTATGTTGTTCATATTGGATATTTCTGTCATCCTTTAAAGATCATTAGGCTTTGTTCTGGCATGATGTAAGTTACCTGGAATCTGTTGATTTATTCACACTGTGTTGTGTTCTGGTAATGTTGTCCAAGCAATAATTCTTTTAGTTTAATTAGCTCCATTACTGAAGTAAGACCTTTCCAAGAATACAATTTAATGCCCCACATTTAATGGGATCTCTCCACTCAGACTGATAGCAAGCTTGTGTAAAGCCTGAGAAATTGCTTTCTGTGGGTTCTATCAAGATCTTTTGTATATACAGAGCATTAATTTAGCCCAAGTCTCAAAGGGAGTCTGTGGATCCGCTCTACAATTTCCCTGTGTACACTGCTCCTTTCAATTTCCCTGTCCCACAGATCTGGGGCTCTGAGGTGGTCTTGAACTCTCATGTCTGTTGAGGCAGATTGAAGAGCTCTGCTGGGTTCTCATTCTCTATGCTGCAAACTAGAAACTACCTCCTGGAAGAAAATATGGTCAGCCATAGGTCTTGCTCTCTGTTTTCTTTCTGCTCTGTTTTTGTATACTTGTTTAGTTTGCATTCCATAGGGAAAGCAATTCCCACAGTAGTTAGTATTTCCAAAGTGGAAAATAATTCTTTTTTAGACCTGTATATTCTTTTTAATAAATTGTCTTTGCTTTATTTAAAAATAATTTTATAAGCCTCACCAAATGAGATTTCCAACTTTCTTGTTTTTAAGTATTTTAACAATTTATATATTATTAGAAACTTGTTGGAACTTATCCCTCAAACCATCTGAGTTTAATTTGTCTTATTTTAATTCTTAACTTTTTAAAAGTTAACATTTTTACTGTTTCTTTAAACCAACTTACACTTTTGTAGCCTATTTTCATCATCTTTCTGTTTTGTTACATCCTGCCAAAGTTTTGCCTATTTTATGTGTTTTTTTTCCCCAAGAGATCAATTTTTAAAAAATATCATCTCTTTTTTATTGTGGTCATGTCTTTCTATTTCATTGAGTCTGGCAATTTATTTATTATTTATTTCCCATCTTGTTTTGGATTTATTCTGCTATACTTTTTCTTTTTTATTTTTCAAATTCTCTTATTTTTTTTGCTTAAAATTACTTTCAAATGATGAAAAATTAAAAAAAAAGCAAGAAAGTGGAAAACAATTATGAATAGGCAATTATGACATGGGTAAGGCTATGTAAGTTAGAGATACGTGTAGGAACACTAAACTATCTAGTATACATGGAAATGACATGGCATTTTAATTTACCAGGTTGTCAGATATTAGAGAACTGTATAATCTCCTGAGGTGATAACTTTTGAGGCTGGGAACAAAGCTTCTCACTCTATTAGTGGATGTTTATCTTGGTGCAGTTATTTCAGAGGGGATTCTGAAAATGTTTAGAGACATTAAGAGTGAGTATGCCATAAAACACTGCAGTCTGGCTCCTGGATATATTCTTTAGAGAAAATCTACTAGAAATAAACTTCTGGAGGCCAGGGCATTTTGCTTCTTCTTCTTTTTTTTTTCTACATGCCTTGGCTAGTGCATTACACTTATTAGGTGTTTAATACATATTTGTTGAACGTTTTAATCCTTTCATACAAGTGTTACAAATAGATATATGTGAGGACACTCATTGCAGCAGGATTTGCAGTAGCAATCAGACCATCAGATTCACTGCTGAAAGAACAGAATAGTGAAATGTGAGGGCATTGAATGGAATACTGTGACAAGCAGAAGTAATAAAAGTAAAATAACAGGAGCAGACCCATTATAACTGAAGAGTAGGCACGAGTTGAAAGCAGTATATCATGTTAAAATAAAAAATAAACTAAAACTTTTTATCTTAAAGGAGGCATACATTATGAAGTCATGAGTTAAAGCAATTGGAATAGGAAAGGAGGAACTTCGCAATGACCGTGGGTGCTACATCAAGTTTACTTTACACCTTTGGTGTCTATGGGGAAAAAAGCATATGCGCATGTCATTTTGACTTGTTTTGTTTTTTTTTAAACATACAATTCAATGTACTCATAGTTTTGTAGAAGGCCTTACATAATACAATGACTTATTTACTAAGGGAACTGATGTTCTGCCCCATACTAGGTACTTCTCTGAGATTAATTTACAGTTAACATTCTGGCTTGCCAGTGTGTGGCAGACAGACCACCTGTTTATCTAGGTTATACAAATCTGGCATTGTAAGCAAAGGAATCATTTTACAAAATAATTGCAGGACTGAGTTGCCACGGAAAAAGGATATAAATTAGATATTTTTATGTAACTCATTAAGCCAGAATGGTACCTAGGAACTGAAATTTAGCATAGATGGTGATTGTCTACTGGGCTAGTAACACACTTAGGGACTAACCCCAACCTGAACTAGGCTCACTTTGCAATAAACTGGAGTCCGTGTTCACGCTGGTGGAGTCAGCAACTTGGAAGCTGAGCTGGGTGAGGCTGCCCAGCTCTCCCCGTGAGCCACCGCTGTCCTTGCAGCATTCCCAGTAAAGGACATAGTTGGCTGGAAGGGGAGCAGAGGCTCACAGGGAGGAAGAGAGTGGATGGTGTGCTTGAACTCCGCCAGTATTAAAAAGGGGAGACTGGAATGTAAAGCACAAGGTGAAAAAGAAGATGAACAAAGAGTCTCCATTTTAAAGGCCCTATTCTAAGGTACAGTTTTTTTTTTGTTTTTTTTTTTTTTTAAGACAAGCACAGCAGTTACAAGAAACGGATTTATCTCTTTACCTGGAATTTTTATTCTGCTCATCTCAATTTAGAGACCAATATTTTAAGTAAAGGAGTCCATTTTCCATTAGCAGTAATTTAGGTGTTTAGAAAGTGACTAAATTGTTTCAGGTTTTTAATTAGGCTAAGGATTTTGTTTGATTCCACTTCCAATTTTAATTACATGTACGTACTATTTATATAATTTTTTAAAAATTTGAAGTGATCGCAACCTTCTAGAGTCACTGTCAGGATAACAGTAAAATGTGCTATATTTAAATATGTATTATATTTATAAATAGATTTATAATACTTTAATATAAATTATATTTATGATAAATTATATATATAATGTATTATATTTATAATACATTAAATATAACTGTAATATTAAGTATATATATTAAGTTTAAATATATATATATTTAATATATTTAAACTTAATATATATATATATATATATATTCAGTGCTGGGAATTAAACCTAGGGGCCTAATGTATACTGGAGAAGCACATTACACTGAGCTACACTCCCAAAAGCAAAATGTTTTTATGATTCTATCTCAGGTATTTTATTTTTTTAAATACAATCTCAAATAAACACTTTATACTCAAAAGAATGGATGTACCTTAGAAATCCTTTAGTTTAGTAGTATAACACAGTGACTATGCTTAATACCAATATACTCCACCCTTGAAAATTGCTAAAACTATAGATTTGAAAGAGTATGTGAGATAATAATCCGTTAATTAACTGAATTTAGCCATTTTATGATGTATACATATTTCAAAACATGTTATACCATAAGTATATATTCATTTTGTCAATTAAAATACATTCAAAAATTTTGGACTCTTTTTTTTCCTTTAACATACTTGTTTTTCATAAGTGTATAAATGTTTTTATAGTAAAAAATTATAAAAGAGAGGATAAGCCCAAGGGATCTTTATTGAAGAAAACCATTCGTGCAAATGACTGAAGAGTCAACCCGCTAGACATAGCGGCTGTGGGAGTTAACGCATGCTCTCCAGGGGTGGCCGTGGGGAAGGGACCCTGTTCTCTCTTGGGACACACTATGGCACCAGTACAATGCTGACGATTTCTCAGGCTCTCCCTTTAAAATTGCACATGGCTGCAATGGCTTTAGCTTGCTTTCTGCTGCTTCTGTAGTTTATTACAGTTTTTACTAAGTTTTCGGAATTGAGTTTTATTAGTTTTGATTTAGCCTTGAGCCAATCGCTGTTTCCGGATTGGCTCAAGGTTGCCTTGGGCCTTCTTTACTTGCTTCAGTCTTGAGTGGGGTGTTCAGTTCCAACTAGCATTTTGGTTGACAGAGGAGGCTTCTCCTAAGGCAATAGTATGCACATAAAGTAGAAGAAGTAGGTTAAAAAAGGAGTAGGTACCAGCAAGTAGAAGTATTAGATGTCCACTTTCCTCTTGGATGACCCCTGCCAAATGCAGATTTCGCCCAAAATCCTGGGGAAATAGATTTTCTTACAGCTTTTCAGCTGGATATCTTTTCAGTGAATGTACAGAAAATATTTGTGTATAAAGAGAAAATTTTTATTATATATTCTTTTCTCATTTCTTATTTGAATTTTAAAATTAAATGAAGAAATATTTTCTTCCATTTCTTTTTTCACTTTACTTGAAGAGCTAGTTATGTTGATACATATAGATCTGCTTCTACAGTATAAGTATATGGAGATCTCAAGAAAGCTAGTGTCTATAGATACTATAGACCTTAACACCTACTGTGTGATTTTATATAATACACTACAGTATATTTATTTGTATTTAACTACTTTAATTATATTTAACTAAATTGTATTTAACAATTAATGTGCACTGAAGATTTTTCTTTCTCCTTGTCTTCTTCCCTTCTACTCTTCTCCCTTTACCTGTCTTTCCTCCTTCTCTCCTCTCTTTTAGTACAAGCAATGCCACAATAATATTGTCCAACTACAAATTAATGTATTTATGTACTTATGTAGGGTAATTCTTGTGCTGAGCAGTGACACTATTAGATGACTCCAAATTCTTCCAAAGCTGCCTATCAATTAATGCTCCTATTTACACTTTACTTTCATAGCAATGTACAAGACTCCTGGTTGATAATCTCAATGCTCGACAATCTCATTGTTAAAGTAGACAATTTTAAATGATGTCAAATATTTTGTTCTAATTTTAATCTCCCTGTTTATTATTGAAGTATATCATCTTTTCATGGTTTTATTGGTCATTTGCTTTGTACTTTCTATGAATTAGCTATGTATTTGTTTTATTAAGTCAGTAAATGCTTCTATCTTACTGATATGTAGAAATTTCTTATGGATGCTGAATACCAATTCTTTGTGTGTAATGTAAGTCTATAACTTATGTTTTTAAATTTAACAATTTATTCCTTTATATCTATTACACATTTTGCCATAAACATAGTTTCCTTTTGATATCTGCAGTTTTTACATTCTTATATTTTTAACATTCTTATATTCTATATATTTAGAATCTATATTGTGAATGGCATGAGGGAGGATTTACCTTCATTTTCTTCTTTATTTTTCAACACCTCTTAATTAAATGTGTCCTTTACTGACTGACTGGAGATACACAGTACATTCTTAAGTATGCAAGATCTGAAGTAAAAATACTAGGTTTTAAAATTTTTTTCCCGTTACTTTATAGAGTATAATACTATTTTCCCTTCTTTGTGAAAAATCTTGGCTTTATGATTCCATAAAAACTTTTAAAAAGGCTTGTCCATGCCATGAGAAGTGTGTGTGTGTGTGTGTGTGTGTGTGTGTGTGTGTGTGTACACCGGGTTGAAATAGGTTGAAGTTATAGACAAATCAAGGGAAACTGACATTTTTACAGTATCTAGAATTCCCAAACATTCACATGTTATGGCTCTTAATTTATTCTGATGTTCTTTATGTTAAATAAAGTTTTACAGATTTTTTTTCAAAAAAGTCTACTACATTTCCTGATAGACATTTGCTGATAGTTTGTTTTCCCTGTTTTTATATCACTGTTTTACTGAAGTATTAATTAAAATATTTATCATACTAGACACAAAGAAAATATCCTTAAGATAAGCACACATCATAAATTTCACAAACAAAACACCCAGTTGAAGATGGTATCACCACACTCTGAAGTCTACTCTGTGCTTTCTTCCAGGTAGAAGTCTATCCTTCACAAATCACACTATACTGAATCCTTATTTTACACATTGGTTTTATCTGTGGCTATCATTTAGAGAGCCGGAAGGATACTGTGTCTGGCTCATTTTAGTCACAGTGTATATTGTTCATTCATATTCTTGCAGGTAGTTGTGGAGATTTTGATCTGTATGATTATTATACTCCAATTTATTAATATGCAAAAATTTATCTCTTACTTTTACATCGACCTTTTATGAGTATCTTGTTAGTATATTTTTAGTCCTTTAAGTCATAGGATGTTGAATATTCTAGTCAATTATTTTTGGCAAACATTTCTGTCCTTTACCTGGAGTATGTACTTAGGACTGAAATGGTTGTATCATTGAATTATAAAGTGAGATCACAAAATACAGTGTATGTTTAAATTTAAAAAAAAAATATTGCAGTAAAAAACATTTTTATTAATCCTCCTCCTAATACTCTCTGCTTCAAACTCATTATCCCATCATTCCTGCCACATTCTGAAGCGGCTCTCGACGTCTTATTTTGTGAGTGTCTTCATCTGCACTCTCCTTGCTGCCTGCATGTCCCGAGCTGACTCAAAATGTTTGTCTTTCATAGTCATTTTGACTTTAGGGAAGAGCTAGAAGTCCTCCCGTGGCAGATCCGGTAAATAAAGTAGATGACACACTGTGACATTTTTATTTGACAGAAACTGTTATCAATGTTTCAAACAGATTAAGAACACACATCGAGGTGCCCATGAAGACACTAACAAAAGAGGATGTCAAGAACTGCCTTAGGAAGTAGCAGGAATGGAGTAAGTGGAGGCAAGGGCGAGTATTTAGAGGAGGAATTAGTGGCAATATGTCTTTCATTAGAAGTAATTTTTTAATATTTAACTGAACATTCACCATATTTTCTGATCATACCTCACATACACATTCCTCTTCAGTAAGCCTTGCCATTACAATTTTCAGAATGCTTCTACCAATTTGTACTCTTTGTTATTAGTTCAGGTGGATTCTGTTTACTTCCTATCCTGAGGACAATTGCTATTCCCTATCTGGCAGTACATCATTGGGGCTTTAATTTGCATCCACTTGATGTCTAATAAATCTGAGCCTCTTTTCATGTATTATTGTCAAATCAGTAAGTCTCTTTGCAAAATAGCTGTTCCTGTCTTTGTCATTTAAAATTTGACTTTCTCTTTTTCTAAGTAATTTAGAATTTCTTTTTATAGTTATATGTTGCTTAATGGCAGAGATACGTTCTGAGAACATGTTGCTAGGCAATTTTTGTGCGAACATCATAGAGTATTCTTACGCAAACCTAGATAGAATAGTCTATTTGCACCTAGATTGTATGGTGTATCCTATTGCTCCTTGACTACAAACATGTACGGCATGTCACTATGGGTAACACTGGTATTTATATATCTAAATATAAAAATGCATGTAAAACGTAAAAGATAAAATATACTTACACCAGTGTCATACACTTATCATAAAGGGAGCTTGCAGAACTAGAAGTTGCTCTGGGTGAGACAGTAAGTATATGGCCCATGAATGTGAAAGCTTAGGTTATTACTCCACACCACTCACACCTTTATATAAACACTGTACATTTAAGCTATATGAAATCACAAAAAAAAATTTTATTTAGCAATAAATCAACCTTAGCTCATTATAGTTCCTCTCTCAAGGGCTTCAAGCCAAAGACAGGGGCTTAATCTGGGCTGCAGTGAGCCCCAGATAGTCAGACTCCCAACACAACTGGGGAGAGCATTGTGTTACCTTTCACAGCACTCCTGTGTGCTGGTGGTACTCACGCTGGAGTGGAAACTATAGTACTCACCTGACAGTCAGGCTAAATGCACTGTAGGTGAAATCTTGCCAAGCCTATAACCCTCTATACCCAGAGGCCAGAAATAGGAAGAGAGGGAAGCAATGCAGCCCAGCATCGTGGGATGAAGGAACTTCGTTTTAGTTCTCTATGCTTACTGCTTTCTGAGTTCTAATTTAAAAAATTATTCATTCTAAAATCATGTTTCTCTTAAATATTTCTTTAAAGACTTTATTGTTTTACTTTTCATATCCATATCTTCAATCCATTTGAAATTGATATTTTTGTACATGGTAAAGTGGGGCTTGAGGTTCATTTTTCACCGGGTATGGCTGGTGCATACCTATAATGCCAGGTATCCACATAGGAGGCTGGGGCAAGAGAATTGCAGCACTTTTGAGGCCAGCCTGGGCTACACAGAGTTTGAGGCCAGCTTCAAATATATAGTTAGATCCTGTCTCAACCAACAACAAAAGATTCATTTTTCTTGTATGATGATGCAATGTATCTAGCACCATTTATGAATAAGACTATACTTTTTCCTATTACACTGTTGTGTCATATTAGTCATGAGGTTAAAAAAGAGTATGGTGACTGACTATGTGGAGATCTGTTTCTAGACTCTTTTCAGGGTTCATTTGTCTGCACTGGGGCTAATACCCACATTGCTTTAATTAATATAACTTTATAAAAGTCTTGGTATCAGTAATGCCAGTCTACTAACTTTGTTCTACTACCCTCAAAAATGCCTTAGCCAGGAGATCCAACATGGCTGACTAGAGGTGGTGTCGCATTAGAAACATTCAGAAAAGATTCACCAAAATTCACCAAAATACTGGGAATTTTAATTACCTGAAATGGGAGAGGAAATCACACCCTAAAATCAAAACTTAATCTAAAAGAAGATATATGTAAATCCAACAAAATACTACCTGGATCATTGAAAAGGGGAAACGGCACCATCATGGCTGGTTTGTACCACTCCTGCCCCCACTCCATCCAGGGAGCAACTGTCAAGAGAGTATACAAAACAGTCTGAGGTAAGGAGCTAGCCACAGAGGCCAGAGTTCTGGGATAGACTCCCTTTCTCCTGGAGGTCACCCTAACCCTGGGGAATGGTGCATCCCTGCAGCATCTTCTCCTGTGCTCAGCCTCCCTGGCAGGGGGAGGCTGTACACCGTGACCAGCACCCACCGTGACCGCACCCACCCGGTAGGCCAGCAGGGATGGAACATAGATCATATCCCTGGATTCAGAGGAAAGGGAGTAGGACTGAACATTTTTCCAGAGTGAGCGCCTCCCTGTCCTTTCAGTGAAGACAAGAAAAATCTGAGTTAGCAGGACAACCTGTACAGCAACCACTACCATGGTCGGGTGCAGGAGAGAGCCCTTAAACCAAGCCCAGAGACCACATCAGATTCTGTCAGCTGGAAAGGGGAGCTCTTGAAACAGGGTCAGTTCGGGATTTAGGCAAAAAGGAAAGGACTGGACAGGGGAGGCAGAGAACTAGTGATGAACTAGCCCAAAAAAATCTAAAGCTGTGACATGAAGTTTCCCCCAGAACAAAGGGAAATGGGAGTCACAAGACTTGGCAGAAGGCGAAGGAGAGCTCCATGTCAGGAAAATTATCTCATACCCTCCTCCTCTCAGAATAATTGAGGTGAGTGGGCCTCAGGAGGAAGACAAAAGACTGCAGTTAGCCATGTCCTGAGAACAGCTTGCACCACCACAGAGGAGAGCTCAGAGAAAGCGCCACCCTTCACCAGTTCCAGGCAGGCCGGTACAGACAGATAGACACTGGAAATTAGTGTGGCTGCCTGCAAACAGACTGCGAGTAAGCAGGAAGGGAACTAGGTAGACAGTCGGACTTTATGGTGTAGTGGTCACATGGACATTGCATGTCCACTCTCTTGCTGGCGTGTTTAATCTGGCTTCCCATTGGCTTTTGTTTTTTACTGTGTAGTTTTTACTTTTCTTGATTTTTTTTGCTTAGTTATTTTGTGCACACTCTCTCTCTTCTCTTCTCCACATTCTTTTTCTTCAATTCTTGCTCCCATATCAATATAATTTACTTGCTTGTCCTACTTTTTAAATTCTTTTCAAATTTTTTCTCCTATGTGCATTCTGGTATTTCTTGTACCTTTCTAGCTTCTCTCATACTAATCTTCTGACTCTCTATTGTCCTGTTTGGTTCTTTCTAATTTTACCTATCCACTTGTCTTCCCTCACCTCTTCTCCACCTTACCAGTACACAAGCATATGAACAGATTCTGACAACATGGCGGCTTTCCTCAATCCCAAATTATACCCCCCTACTCCTGCATCTCACTCCCAAAACCACAAATTTCTTCTTAAAACCCTCAACACTTAATCTTTACCCCAACTATAAAAGACCTCCAACAGCATTTGACCCCCCTATTGAATATTTTTACCTATTATTATTTCTCCTTTCCACCTCTCCTCCTACTACTATACATCTCTCTTTCATCTATCCCTTGATCTCTTCCTTCCCTTTTATTTCCACATCACAGACTACCAGATAATTGCTAATAACAATATAGTATAGATTGTAAAGGGATAATGATAAAGAATGAAAGAATAAATGTGAGATTTAATACATTTAAGTAATGTATGATCAGATTAGTTGAGCTGTTATAATCAGTAATAATTCTTTCACGACAGTGATCAAGCCCACACTTTTAATGGCTGAAGTGGTGGACACTATCTCTGGTCCAATAAAGCCATGAACACATCACTGGAAGAGAAATCTAACAAAGATCTTCATATCAACTACCATCTCTTCTTACCCTACTTAACCTCATCCCCCATCACAAATATATATTATATATATATATATATATATTATGTACATATATTATATATATAAATATATATATTTTATGTACATATATTATGCATACAAATATATATATTTTATATATACAAATATATGGGAGAATATATGTGATTTTATATATGTTTTTTTGTACATATATACAAACACACACACACACACACACACACACACACACACACACGAAAACAAGGTAACAAAATATCCCTAAGATCTCTCAGCTCTCCCAAGGCACATCCATGGGCTACTGATAGAGGGAAAAGCAGGTATGAGGTAGTAGAGCCATATGAACTGTTTAAGGGAGAGGTAAAGAAACTTGGTGAGTTCAAAGAGACTATAACATAAAAAATAGTGGCACTAATATACAAAGTGATAAATGTATGTATGGGAGAAACAAAATATTGGAGAGGATGACCAAAACACTTCAAAACATGAATGGAAAAATTACTAAAGATGTAGGCTCTACAAAAAGGTATCAGAAAGAAATACTGGAGATAAAAAAAAAATAGTGCCAAGTTCATACACTGTAAAAATGACTGTTGTGAAGACAAGGTTTCTGAAATTGAGGACAAAATGGTAAATTATGTCAAATTACTCAGAAGCCTTAAAAATGATAAGAGAACAATTTAAAACATCTATCAACCACTAGACAACTCTAAGAAGACCAACATAAAGTTAATTGGAGTTAGAGAGAAATTAGATGACATCAAACATGGAATAAAGAAACCTGCTTACAGAAATTACCACAAAAAACTTTCCAAATATGAGGAAAGATTTCAATATACAGCTAAGCAAGACTTATAAATCATGAACTAAGATGAAAAGGAAGTTCCCCATGGCACTTCTTGGTAAAAATCCCAGATGTTCAATAAAAAGACAGAATCTTAAAAGTTGTCAGAGAAAAGCAAAATTTAATGTACAAAGATAAACCCATTAGGATTACAGCAGACTTCTTAACACAAACTTTAAAGGCCAGAAGAACCTCAAGTGAAGTATTTCAAGCCCTAAGTGCAAACAACTTCCAACCCCTACTAACATAGCCTGCAAAACTTTCTTTCAAAATAATTGGAGATATAAAAAGCATTCTGTGACAAAGAACACCTTAAGAGATATACATGCAACCAAACCAGCACTCCAAAAATAAGAATATCCTGGAGAGAGATAATGAAGACAACAAATCAAAAATTTCAGAAGGAATGAACTTAATAACATACTTCTGAAAAACCAATGGGTCACAAAAGAAATCAAGGAAGAGATGAAACAATTTCTGGAATTAAACCTCAATGCCAGTACAATACACAAGAACCCATGGGACATGATGAAATCAGTCCTAAGAAGGAAATTTATTGTAGCTGGTGCTCACAAAGCAGAGCAAGCTCAATTAAATAGCCTAATGATGAATATCAAAATACATGAAAAACAACAACAATCCAGACCCAAACCTATTTTAAGGAGGGAAATCATAAAGCTAGAGTGAAGATTAATTAAATTGAGACTAAAAAATCAGCTTGTTCTTCAAAAGAATAAACAAAATAGATAAACTCTTAGCCAAGCTTACTGAAGACAGAAAACACTCAGATCAATGCAATTAGAAATGAAAAAGTCAAAATCACAATGTACACCACCAAATTCCAGAAGATATTTAGTAACTAGTATGAAAAATTGTAATCCACCAAATTGGAAAATCTTGAAGAAATAGACAGATTCCTAGACATATAAAAATCACCAAAACTGAACCAAGAAGATATATAATTTCTGAACAATCCAGTAACAAGCAATAAAATTGAGGCAGTGATAGAAAATCTCTCAGCTAAGAAAATCCCAGGACCTGACTGATTCACTGCTGAGTTCTATGAGATCTTTCAGGAGGACATAAAACCAGTACTCCTCAAGTTTTTCAAGCCAATTCTAGAAGCCAGCATCACTCTGATCCCCAAACCAGAAGACACAACTAAAACACAACTACAGGACAATCTCCTTAATTAACATAGATGTAAAAAATCTTTAATAAAATAGGGGCAACTAGAGGGCAACAAATCATTGAAAAGATCATACACCGTGACAAAGTAGGCTGCATCCCAGAGATGTGAGGATGTTTCAACTATGCAAATCAATAAATGTAATACACCACATAAAAAGAAGCAAAGACAAAAAAACACATGACTATATCAATAGATGCAGAAATCTCTGTTGGCAGAATTCAACACCTACTTATGATTAAAAACCCTGAAGAAAATAGGTATAGAATGACCTTACTTCATTATAAAATCCACGTATGACAAACCAAATGCCAACATCATATGAAATGGGGAGCAGATGAAAGACTTGTATATAAAATCAGAAAGAAGACAAAGATGTCCACTTTCACTACTCCTACTCAACATAGTACTCAAAATATTAGTCAGAGCAATCAAGCAAGAAAAAGAAATAAAAGGAATACCTACAAGAAAGGAAGAAGCCCATAGTTGACATAATCTTTTACATAGAAGACCCCAAAAATTTCCTTGAAAGACATCCAGAACAACCAAATTCAGCAATGTGGCAGGGTACAAAATCAACAATCAAAAATCAATAGCATTCCTGTACAATAATAACGAACCCATTGAGAAAGAAATTAGAGGAAAAAAACGTGCAATAAGCAACAAGGAAAACTAAATACTTAGGAACTGACCTCACCAAGGAAGTGAAAGACTTTTACAATGAAAACTACAGTATTCTGAAAAAGGACACTGGCGAAGACATCAGGAAATTGAAAGATATCACCTGTTCCTGGATAGGCAGAACCAATATAGTCAAAATGGCCATACTTTCAAAATTGATATACAGATTTAACACAATCCCAATCAAAATACCAACACCACTCTTCACAGAATTGGAGAAATCAACCCTAAAATTCATATGGAACGTGAAGAAACCCATAATAGCAAAAGCAATCCTGGGTAAAAAGAGCAAAGTAGAAGGCACCACAATTCCAGACTGGAAGTTATATGACAAAGCTACTGTGATAGAAACAGCATAGTACTGCATAAAACAGACACAAGTATCAATGGAACAGAATAGAGGATGCAAAAATAACCCCAAGCATACTCAACTATTTGATTTTTGACAAAAGGGTCAAAACATACAGTAGAGGAAAGTTCACTGTTTAATAAATTGTGTTGGGAAAACAGGCTAAGCAAATGAAGAAGACTAAAGTCAGACCCACATCTGTCACCATGTACTAAACTATGTACTCACCATGTACTAAACTAAAATCAAAGTGGATCAAAGATCTAAATGTTAAACAGAAACACTTTCCCCAGCACCCCCCAAAAAACCAAATCAAACCAAAAAACAAAACCAGGAACACTTTACCTGCTGCAAGATAAAATAGATAAAATTCTTGAAGTCGTGGGTATAGGCAAGGACTTTCTGAACAGAACTGTAATTACACAGGAAATGACAGCAAGAGTCAACAAATGGGATTATATCAAGGTTAAAAGCTTTGCACAGCAAAGGAGACCAGCAACAGAGTGAAGAGACAACTTGGAGAATAGAAAAAAAATTTTGCCAGCCATACTTTAGACGGAGGACTAATACCTGGAATATATAGAGAACTAAAAAACACATACCCACATAAAAGACCCAATCAAAAAATGTACAACTGAAATGAATAGGTTTTTCTCAGAACAAGAACAACAACAACAACAAAAGAAAAAAACAAGTGGCCAATAAAAACATTAAAATATATTCAACTTCACTGGCCATTAGAGAAATGCAAATTAAAACGCTGAGATTTCATCTTCAGGGATAAAAGATTTTTGCTCACAGCTGTAGCAATAACCAGAATATCAGAATTTAATTGTTTTATTGAATAAATCTCCTGGATATCATTGGAATTTTAGTCTACCCAAATTTCTGGTACACTCTGAGTTTAGGGATGAACTCAGGGCCTTGAGCTTGCGGCAAGCACTCTAACCACTGAGCTAAATCCCCACTCCTTCAATTTTCTATTAATTCTTTTTAGCTCTGCCTTATATAATTTGTAATACACCTGCAATTCCTGAGCCTTTCAGGGTTTATGCAATATCACTTTGTTTCTTATTAAAATTACCTTTTGCAGACACTTGAGATTCACTATTTTTAGTTTTTCTAAAATCTGTTTTCATCCCCCAAATTAGTTGATATCTTCATCTACTTTGTTTTTGTCTGTTATTTTATTCTTTACCATTTTTTGAGGAATTTTAGAGATAGATCATAGATAAATCGTGTATCCCTTCTCCATCATATATAACTTGAAAAGTTTGTGTCTAATTATCAGTTAGCTGGATATTTTAGAAGTCCGGATTAAATATGTCTATATTTTAGCTTAGTCTAAACCATTCACATTTTTTATTCTTCACATTTATTGCCAATGATATTTCATATTGGTAGTACTTAAGTTTTTCATGATTGCATATTTTATATTAGTTTCATTTGCTCACCTTTGACCCTATAGACTTTTTACATGGGTAGCCAGCCTATGGGGAGCTGGAAATCACTCATAGGTTGAAAGTTAATTGTTTTGGGTGAGAATATTGGATAAACAATTCAACTAGATCACTGCCTTGTTTCCTCTTCTCCAGACTCCTACTGTGAACATTTCTGCTTAGAGTAAGGCAACCATTACCTAATGCTTGGCTTTGGGAGTAGGGGTGGAAATGAACCTCTCTCTGTTTTTTCTTATTCGGTTACTATAGTCAATAACCCTGCTTATGTATGAGGCATTCCTTTTGCTCAGAGTCTATCATTGCTGGTCATGTTCAAACAAGCACTAACCTCATGTGGCAGTATACTATAGTAGTCTTCAAAGTGCCCAACTATGCAGGACACACTGTGATGCATGCTGAACTACAGTTTCATAATCTCTTTCAGATGTATCCCTTACTCTCAAGCACTAAGTATTCATCTCAATTTTGAGCTATGGTACATATATAATTTTTATAAGACTTAGTGCAGAAGTGAGAAAACTGAAATTGGATATGATTAGTCTATTCTCTCTCTCTCTCTCTTATTTTTTTTTTGATTTTTTGAGACAGGGTCTTACTATATGGTTCAGGCTGGCCTTGAACTCACTATGTAGCCCGGGCTAAGCTCAAACTCACAGCAATCCTCCAGCCTCAGTCTCCCGAGTGCATGCACCACCATGCCCGGCTAGTTTACCTTCTTAAAGCCAGATCCCTCAAACACTGCCACATTCAGATATTTGATGGCTCAGTTACTCATTAGTGAAAATTAGACCTTCTGCTAAATGCTGTTATTTTTATTGACTAGTACAGTTTAAAGGTCTTGTTCCCAAAGCTACTAAGGATTCAATTAGCATTCTCTCACACAACATGAATATTATACAACACTGTAAGTCATTTGAGTTTTCTCTAATAATGTCGCTATCCTACCCTTTAAGAAAACACAGCTCAGTTTTAATTTTTAGATTATATCAGACTGGTATGTGAAACCTAATGTTACCTGTGATTAGCTACTTTATTATACATAGAAACTAAACATTTTTAGTTATTCCTAAAAAAAAGTGCATTTGGGGACTGGTTTAAGGGATTTATACTTCTTTATCCTCTATCACCAGTTATTTTGGGAGATAGTCTGGTAATCCAGAGATAAATTTAAGCCTTTGTTATAAAAAAAGTCTTCATTTTGGAGTCTACTCTAAAAACTACTTCCTAGAAAAAAAGAAAATAAATCAAGTCATTTTTCTTAGGTTTTTAAAAAGTTTTAAAATACATTCTTATATAGTTCTTTTCCAGTTATCTTTCTTTTCCATCCTTGGTCTCTAGAGGTTTTTGAAAGCCTAACAGTGAAAGATAGTATGTGCATAGACTAGAAACACATGCATTTCTTGCTCAACATTGACTGAAGTGTTGACAGTTTGTGGTAGATGCAGTTATATTAAATTTAGTCAGGTATTGATATGATTGGAGTTTAGGAGACCCAGCTGTATTTAATTTAAATTTAACCTGCAAAAAAGTCAAGAATTTTCAAATGGATTGACAGTTTCAAAGTAGATGTTTATTAGCAGGACTATTAGGATTGATTGTCAGGCTAATATGAAGGAAAAAAGAAATGAAGGTGCAAACTGGAAAGAAGTATAGAAGGAATATTCATTTTGAAAAGTCTGACAGCTTCAGAACAGCAATGTTCATAGATTAGAAGATGAAATGATCTTAATCAAGAGTTTAAATCAGAGGTACAGGTTGAATCTCTACATAGCTATATATAGATAAGAATATTTTACATATATAATCACATCATATATAAATGATTTTGTACGGAAAAATTTGCTTCTTTATGTTTCTGAAAGAAGTTTCGGCATTAAGAGAAAAATGGTTTCAGTAGAGGTTAGAAGCACACAGTGGAGACATTCTTTCTTGCCTTTCCCATCAAGCTATCCAGTAACAGGCTGTCAGTCATCATTTCACTTCGCAGCCTTCCTAAGGCTCTTCTGTCTGTGTCACTGTTATGCCCCGTTTTGCCAGCTGATACGTGCATAGCAACCTGTCTTGTCTTGGTATATGCATACGTAGATGAACATAAAATACAGACATACATATGTTTTTTTCTCTATGACAGTATACACGACTTTCTTTTCCTGTCAGCACTGAATACTGAGTTTCATTCAGGAAACATTAGCTAAGATTAAAAGTTTTTAAGCTTCAACTGATTCTAGACAGCTCTCTAAAAGAATATGCAAGGGCAGAGCAAAGCTGATAAATTAACAAATGTGATACATATTTGTCTGGGCCCATAGTTCCTATTCAGAGCTACTAAGTTGAATTGTCTTCATTTCAACTTTATCAGCATTTATTCTCACTTCTCAATTATGTAGGGCAAGCAAAATTTTAAAAAGATGGATTTATTTTCTGCCTATTACCCTTTCTCAACCACATTAAAAGATATAAATCAAACATCAGAACTTAGCACTCATTTATTCATACCCAGTAAAATGTTATTATTGACCGATCTTATTTTTAAATCTTAAAAATATGAAATAAGGTTTAGATACAAACATATGTGGGATAACCCAGCATCAACTCAACAAGAAAAATGCCTAGCTAACTCCCACTTCCAATCCTCTGACTTTTATTTCATGTTCACTCACTGTAGCCTATTTACATCTCCATCTTTCCTGAAAAAGATTTCTTGCTCATGCTTAACGCTACTGTTTTAGTTACTTTTCTAGAGTAAATGGTTTGCAAGAGAAAAGATTTAATACAGGATATTTACAAATTACAACATTCGCACACAAGCCAAACTGCAGGAAGAGTGTCAAATGTCTATCTATGCCCTGGACACCTGAAAGATCCAATCAAGGGCTGGGAGCCCACAGCAATGTCCCGTGTACATCCATGTCTGCACTAAAAGGTTGAAGAAATCTGTACTGGAGCTGGGGTATGACACTCATAGTGGAGATGAAGACCAGAGTTCCCTCAAAGCAAAGAGCAGCCATTCTCAATGACAGCAAGCCCCAAGCTCGTCCTGCGATGAGAACAGCTGAGTTTACTTCATGGAAACCAGCCAGAACAGTTTCTCTTGGGAAACAGCCACCTGCTATCATCTGCTCCTATTCTCCTTTACACTGTGCTGGCAATAACCTTCAGGTGGATCCTCTACGCCCAGAACCACAGCAGCTCAGTCCAGCTGGGTGTTCCTGCTCAAGTTGACCACAAGAAATCCACCATAATCTACCCCTGGTCAAATTGATAACCAGATACCTTTCTTAAAACCATAGTCTTCAGTGACAGATTTGTAAAGAGTTAACATACCTTGGTCTTTTCAGATTTACATCAAGAATACAATTCTTATTGCACTCATTCCCACATCAGAAACAAATATTCAAAGGAGTCTCAAAATTGATTATAAACAGGTGTCCAAAACCTACAACTATACAAATATACAACTCAATTCTGTCTCGCTTGCTTGTGAAAAAATTGTAATTTGTTTACCAAGTACAATATAGCAATATAGTTCATTCACAGTAAAAAATGTGACTTCAAATTTTAAAACTCCTTTGGTTTCCATTAACCTTAACAATAGAGCACGGCAACACTAAGAGATGCCCCAAAGGATCTCCTGTGCCCCAAATAAACCCTTCCCTTCTGGCCAAAGGCCTCAAGTCATTTTTCCATTGTCCTGTTTCTTTTCCACCATCACGTTCTCCTCTGTTCATCCTTGCAGTCCACAGCTCCCCTCTGGCCAAATGCTTCAAATCACCCTGCTGGCTCTCGGCTCCTGATTTCCAACATAGATCCAGCCAAAAGCCCTTAACAGTAATGATGCTGCCATCCCAACACCAGACTGCACTGAAAGTTTTCTGCCACTGAGGCAGTATCTCCAAACACAAGTGAAATGCAGACCAACCTCTGCCAAAGCACACATACACTGCCTGGGATCCAGCAGCCAAAGCAGTCTTTCTCAACAGAGGCCTCCCAAGCCTCATCCTAACTGGCAGTATTTCCATCAGTTACTCTGGCTTTCCACGCTCTGACCAGGGTCTCCCATGTAAGTTTAGAGGCTTCCAGGGCTGCCTCTTTGGCTGGTCTCTCAAAACCTTTCCAAATTAATTCCAAAGGCTCATAAGCCACATGGCTGGGTAATGTCACAGCAATGACCCCACTTCTCTGGTACCAATTTCTGTATTAGTTGATTTTCTAGAGTCAGTGGTTTGCAAGAGAGCAGATTTAATACAGGACACTTACAAGTTATAACATTCACCCACAAGCCAAAAGCAGGAAGTCTATCTATGCCCTGGAGACCTGAAATATCCAATCAAGAGCTGGGATCCCACAGCAATGTCCCATGTACATTCGTGACTGCACTAAAAGGTTGAAGAAATCTGTACTGGAGCCGGGGTATGACACTTACAGTGGAGATGAACACCAGAGCTCCCTGGAAGCAAACAGCAGCCATCCCAAGGACAGCAAGTCCCTGAGCTCCTCCTGTGATGAGAACAGCCGAGTTCCCTTTGGGAGAACCAGCCACAACAGAGCTTCTCCTGCCATCTTGTGCTCCTGTTCTCCTTTACACTGTGTTGGCAATAAACTTCAGGTGGATCATCTATGCCCGGAATCACACCAACTCAGTTCAGCTGGGTGTTCCTGCTCAAGCTGACCACAGTAATAAGTGCACTACAGCCCCCATCTTTTCTGCATCCTTTTTTTTTTGAGACAGGGTCTTGCTGTGTAGTTCAGGCTGGACTTGAACTCACTATGGAGCACAGGCTGACCTCAAACTCATGTCTATTCTCCTGTCTCAGCCTCCTGAATGCTGGGAATACAAGTGTGAGCCATGCTGGGGACCAATCCTTTAACACAAAGGCCTCTGGGAGACATTGTAGAGCCAAACCCTAACATGTTTATTAAATATAACACTCACCTTACTAAATATAAGAATAGTGATAAACATCCAATGAACTATTGTAAGGTTAGTAATACTTTTTAAAAAATTTTACAATTGTATGTTGATATAGTATTAAATGTATTAGCCCCAAAAGTAGCTAATCAAAGCTTAAAAATTGGGTCTTTGTTAATTATTGTTATATAATTGCAGTTATGCCCAATGGACTAAAATACAAAAGAATCAAGATGACAATAAAAAAAGCATCAGACATAAAATTAAACTCTGTTCTTAAGTGTAAAGGATGGTGAATATTCAGAAATGAAAATCATCCACTATTTTAATGTTTTCACTTTGGAGCACATGGATTTTTTTAGTTTTGTTTATGTTTAACTTTTTAATTAAATATATATGAGATATAAGCACAGGCAAAATGCTATCAATTTTTCATTGTATATATTAAAGTTTCATCTAAAATTATGTTAAGTCAACACTGCAGATTGCTTAGAATCAACTTTATACAAAGCGAACTACAACTTATATGAGCTGTGTAACTACTCTATAGAGCTTTAACTCACATAGAATAAGACTTGTCCCGAGAAACAATAATTGTACAAATATGCAGTGAATCAAATATAAATTAAGAAGAATAAGAAGTGGAGAAATGAAGCACTATTTCCTGTCTTCTAAAAGATATACCTCACATCACAAAATTTTTTCAGTATTGGCAGATATAAGTTGACAGCATGTAGCATCTTATGTGCTTCTTAAAGAAGAGCTTCAAAACTATATATGAATAAAAATTAATCCAAGCACCTCTTTTTAAATGAATCTGATGTAATTTTCCAGTCTTCTACAATAAACTCTGGAAGTCAAAGTTGTCTATTCTTTAATTTCTGAAATATTCCTTTCACCATTTTAGTCACATATTGAGGCCTAGATGGGTTAATGGAACTAGATGCTTTTAAGTTAAAAAAAAAAAAGAAAGAAAGAAAGAAAAAAAAAGAAAAAGAAGAAAAGCCTTATTTTGGGAGAAATGTTAAGTTTCAAGTACAAGTGGAAACAATTCCCTGTACATTTTGATGGAAAAACAGAAGCACACAGTAAGCCTGTTTAAAACTAGAAATCAATTTGTTTTCCTGTTTTTAATGAGTAAAAGAACTATTTATGAAAAATGCCTAGGGAGAGTTTTCCAAATTATATGAAATTATAGTGCAGATAAGTCTGCAAAATAAATGAATAATAAAAAATAAATGTAACCAATCTTTGTTATAGCTTGGTTTCTAATGGCTCATAATTATGTCAAAATTACATTATAGCAAGCCATACAATTTCGGTAAAAACAGTTTATAATCCTGTTTTAGTCATTGGGAAGTAATTTAATGTATGGAAATTTCCTTGTTGAAATCCAATTTCAGTTGTAATTCAAATTTAATATAAGGTGTTTAAAACAAAGTCTGCTGAGTTTCCCTACTCATATGACACAAACTAATTTGACTTGAACCAAACAGCACTTTAGCTCTGACATTTTCCATATACTGTTCTGAAAAATTATTGAACATGGGTGATAATAGAATTTCAGGGAGTATTATTCATGTTTTTATGCCATTCTTTATTGATAAATAGTAGACAAATTACTCGGGAAATAAATTATTTTTAAGAGAAATAAACTTTTAATTCACCTCCTCATGAAGTAAGAAATTCTTTTGAAGAGAGAAACAAGTCTCTGGGAAATCGAGTTATGTAAAAAATAAGTCAGGATGTAAAATACTCTAAGAGTTGACAGATCAGCACATTATGAAGAGCCTCACAACTCAGTTACTGTCACAGTTACTGAGTTGTGAGGCTCTTCACAATGTGGTATTTCAGATCAGAAAAGGGAGCAAAGAAAGTAGAATTGAGGATGTGAAAAGGAAGGACACAAAGAGGGAAAACAACTTCATAATGAGTTGGTGATCTTTAATTTCACCGTCTCTAAACTTGTTCATGTTAGAGCTAAACATTTGGTTAGTTAAGACTAAGAACTGATCAAATTCTCTTTTCTGTTGGTTGAAAATGTTTCTCTAGATGAGTTTACCACCATGAAGAAAGTGGGAGCTACAAACACGACTCTTACTGTAGTGAGAAAAAATGAAAAGGATACAGAATTTCCTACATATCACAGATGTGCATTTAGTTTTTGTTATGTTAGCTATTGAACGTAAATGACATTTTACTCAAGTCTATATTTTTAGATAATTGGAGTTCACCAAAACCTTTCAGTAAAATGAGTTATTTTATTTCTGGAACTCAAGAGCAATACATACTGAAGTACTAATTTTATTGTCATTCCTATAGAAAAGAGAAAATCAATTTCCTCACAAGTATCATTGTAGCACATACACCTGGGTTCTTGCTTTCATCTGTTTCTCAAAAGAGGTCAAACAGAAACACACTTATAAAAGTGGAAACAGAAACTGTGATTTCATCAGAAGATTTGGAAAATACAACTTCCTCTATTATTCACAATATCCTTTTGAATTATAGATACAACTTTTCATTCTTTCCAGAACAGAAACAGTCTGTAGCACTCTAGATTAATAAATCTTGTTATATTGCCTATATAAAAAGAACTAATAAACCTTCCTAAAACTTTAAGCTCATTAAGGTGTGCATTCAGAGTACTTATAAAAAAATACATCACCAAGAAGAAATTAATAAATGTAAGTTTGCTTTTGAATAAATTTATATGACTTTAGAGTTTTGATATTTAGCTCCATGTCTCTGAATGAGATGCATATTTTGCTTATATGAAATATCTGATTTTCAATATAATATTATTTAGTTATCTTGTGTTATGGAAAACATGAATTGTACCTTCTTTCATTCTTATGTCTCTATACACAAATCTTTCCCAACTCCTATTCTCTTCTTTCCCCTTTCCCTCTTTTCCATATGAATACATAATATATAACATAACACATTATTTATAAAATTTATAAATGTTTAATTCAATATTTAGTTTTTATATCATTAGGTCTATATAAAGGATAGTCTCAGCTGAAGAATATATTATGTATATGATTACTTTCCTTTTTCTATGGAATTTTCACTTTCCTGAGGCAATTAGTAGAATTGTTTTCACTTTAGACTATTTTTTTGTGTATCATTTATCTAGTCCTAAAGTCCAGTCTTACTTTTTCATTTCTGAGATACAATAACCTGACACCTACAGTTCTGAGGAGGCAAGATTTATTTTGGCTCAGAGTTTGTAGAGGTTTCAGTCCATTGATGGTTGGCTCCAAGGCAGGGTGTCATGGTAGAGGAGGAACAGCCCATGGCAGGGCAGACAGGAAGGAGAGAGACATCAAGGGAGGAGAAGGGAGCTAGACCTTCCAGGCCACACCTCCAGTAACTCACATTTTTGACCAGGATTTACCTTCCAATATCATTTTTAGCTATAAACTTATCAGTGAAATAATCCAGTAATGTGTATCACCTTCAGAAAGCCCCAGTTTTGAGTGCATGAGGCTTTGGGGGGACATCTGGACATAAATCATAACATAGTCCTCCTAGGTATAATCTATGAATGAGTTATCATTATAGGAAAAGGGAAGGCATAAATATGTTTTGGCAGAAGATATAATTCCATTTATGCCTATTCAGATGATCTGTTTCTTCTTTTATGGGACTTTCAATAGTCTATGCCTTAAAAAGTAGTATTGATCCATTTCATCTTGTTTATCAAATTTTTAAGCTTAAAATTATTAATAGTATTTCAATATGACTCTTTCGAAGTCCATGAGGTGTGTAGTAACGGCTCTTACTTACTTAAGTAATTTGTGTCTTCTGTCTTTTTGTTGGTTAGCCTGGCAAATGGCTTATCAATTTAAACAACAAACTCAGTTCTGTTGATTTTTTACTATTGATTTTTTATTTTCAACTCAGTTCATTATAACTCTAATCTTCATTATTTTTCCTCCTTCTTATTGTGTGTTTAATTTACTCTTCTGTTTCAGATTTCTACTGCAGAAGCTTAGCTTATTGATTTATTATTCTTCTTTTTTAACATATATACTACTTGATACTAAAAATTATTTTTTAAACCAAGAAAATTTATTGATACATTTTAGGTATATGTAATGATCACATTCATCATAGTTATTTTTTCCCTGTACATGATATTTCTTGTTTTCCCTCCTTCCCCAGCCCTCCCTTCAATTCCTCTTCCCCTCCTTATTCACAACAGCTTTATTCATTTTTTTCATTTTTTCCTTTTTCTTTTCTTTTCCCCTTCCTTCCTTTTCCCCTCCCTCTCCCTAGTTCTCCTTCCCAATTGAATAATTTCTTTTTCACAATATCTCTTATATTTTTGTCCTTAGTAAATAAGTTTCCTCATACCAAAGAAACAATGCTATAGGTACTTGTGTGTCTGATTTATTTCACCAAAGAGCATGTTCTCAAGGTGCACCCATTTACCTATAAATGTTTAAAGTTTATCCTTTTTTATGGTAGAGTAGTACTTCATTATATTAAAAAAATAACCCACATCTTCTTTATCCACTCATCAGTTGCTGGGCATTTGGGTTGTTTCCAAAATTTAGCTACTACAAATTGTGTTGCTATAAACATGGTCGTGCATGTATCGCTGTGGTATGATGCTTTTAAATCTTGTAGGAAGATAACAAGAAGAGGAATAGCTGGGTCAAATGGAACCTCTAGTTGTAGTTTTTTGAGGAATATTCATATTGATTTCCACAGTTGTTGCACCAGTCTACACTCCCACCAACAGTGGAGGAGGGTTCCTTTTCCCCTGCAGCCCTGCTAGCACTTGTTAATGACTGATTTCTTGACAATAGCTGTTCTTTCTGGAGTGAGATGGAATCTTAGCATTGCTATAATTTGCATCTCTCCAATGACTAGTGATGTTGAACACTTTTTCATCTATTTATTTGCCATTTGTA
Source organism: Hystrix cristata (assembly GCA_004026905.1). NCBI lineage: Eukaryota > Metazoa > Chordata > Mammalia > Rodentia > Hystricidae > Hystrix > Hystrix cristata. The sequence continues at coordinate 531 of PVJO010012701.1, read as the reverse complement.
CTTCTTCATCTGAGAAGTGTCTATTCATTTCAGATGTCCATTTTTGGATTGGGTCTTTAAATTTGGGGGTCTGATTTTTTTGAGTTCTTTATATAGTCTAGATGTTAGACTTTTTTTATTTTTTAATTTTTATTTATTTTTTTAATTTTTTATTTTTACCAAGAACATGTATTGGTACATTGTATACATAATGATCATAATCAACATGGTTATTTTGTACCTGTACATGATACATCTTGGTTTTCCCACCTCTTCCCCCCCTTCCCCTCCCCTCCCTTCCATTCACCCACCCCTCCCTATTTGTAACAAGTGTAGCTACACTTTACCATTTTTTCCCCTTTCATCTTACTTTTCTTTTAACCTTCTTCTTTATCCCCCTTTTCCCTATCTAGTTCTCTCTTTTGAATACTACCTCTCTTTTTTTTTTTAAACATAATATCTATTCTACCCCTTTGTCCTTATTTACACTTATGGTTTCTCATATCAGAGAAACAATTCGATGTGTACTAATAAGTGCCTGATTTATTTCAC